>QMIH01000101.1:173985-186530 GCA_003987875.1 Clarias batrachus
ACACACACCCCTAAACTGATTTTACTCACTCAGTCTCTCTCTCACACACACACACACACACACACACACACACACACACACACACAGACACACACACACACACAGACACACACACACACACAGACACACACACACACACACAGACACACACACACACACTCGTGGTAACTACACAATTCAAGTGCTTTTTAAATGTATCATCTTAACCTACAGGATAAACCGTCTAGAAAGTTCTTTTTCACACCGTTTGCGCTCATGAGGTAAAAATATGTGCCGTTTCCATGGCAACATATAGACATCCCATAATTCCCTTCACAAGTACGTGTCTGTCTTATTCCCGTTTATTCCTTACTTTCTAACAGTCATTTCACATCAAAAAAATTGATGATTTCACCTCACTGGCTAAAGTAGGCTAGCCTTAATCTCTTAGTTATGTCTGTAAAGTCTTGATCTGATCGTGTGTGTGTGTGTGTGTGTGTGTGTGTGTGTGTGTAAGTGCCTTGACCTGCAACCTCATAGCTAGCTGTAGTTAGTTGCTTGCTAATCAGAGATGAGCTTTATCTAATGCAACATGCTAGTCAGTGAGCTACGATTCAACCCACGATAACAATACAAAATGCTAATCACACTTAAAGGAAAAGTGTGGGCAAGTTTCCTGTATGTCAGCTTGTAATTCTGTTTTTCTATTTTGCTTAAAAGTGACTTTAATCCTTGTAGACTGATTGTACCCGGTGCTGCTAGCTAATTTTAATAGCTATGTTAGTAAGCTTCCTTTTTTATAAAATATAAATGTTTTTATAAATTTTTTAAACAATGTTAAACTTAACTCCATCTGGTAGCTGGAGTACTTGTAGTTGTTATACAGTCACGTTAGCTTGCTACATTTAGTTAGCTAGCTAATGTAACAAAACTTTAGAAGCAGCAGCTGTAGCTCATGTAATTCAACACAAATGTAAAAGCTAGTTAGATTGTTGAATGTGAGCTAGTCCATAAAGCAACTTCTGTAATATACTAATTCTGTAATCTACTAATACAAATATGTCTGTAAGTTACTTTACAAACACACACACACACACACACACACACACACACACACACACACTCGCACAGACCCACACGTGCGTGAGCACTGACCAGCGGCGAAGCGGGCCTCCTGCTCGCCCTCGGACAGATCTGAGTAGGAGTTAAAGTCGGACTCGAGGGCGCTGGGAGCGTCTGTGGGTTTGCACCATCCCTTCCACTCGATGAGGTGAGCGACACGTCCCTGCGCCATCGCTGTCGGCTTTGTCACATGATCCTTCACCACCTGAGAGATACCTGCGAATACAAACATTTACATACTGTACATACACAATTAGAAGAATAAATGCAGAAATGTACAGGAATATGTGAAGAAAAATGTGTGTGTGTGTGTGTGTGTGTGTGTGTATACCATGAAGTGAGGATCTAGCGAGTGCTGCGATTTCCTGAATTGTGAGAGCTCTTCTGGATTTGGGCAACATGGTGACGGGGTCCTCAACATTTACCTGAAAATGAAACAGGGCAGAAAATGAATAAGAGGAAGAGGACCATGTGGACGGTAAGAATAAAATGATGTTCTACTGAAATTCTTGAATAATTCTATAAGCTAGTGTTCATGGTGTCTTGGTGACGTTTAAAATGTGAGCCAATAAAAAACCAGGGCAGGGGCAAACAGGGTGTGTGTGGGGGGTAGAAATATTAAATATAATTTACAATACAATACTAAATATTAAATAGAAAACAAACCAAGGCAGAGCTCTGCTGCTGAGTTACTGAATACTGTTACAGTGAATAAGCACGTCACATGTTTCATATTTACACCACCTCTGAGTTTTGTACTACCAAGGACATTAGATTAATTAATTAGTTAATTGGATGTGGTTTGATTTTTTCCACCATAAAATTTAAATTCCATGCACTTAGGAAGATTTAACAGTGTGATCTTATCAACAAATCTCATCCTTTTTATTTCTATTTTATTTTGTCAAATTCTACGCAAACTAGAAATAATTGACTTGAAAAACAAAATGCCAACAAAACCAAATTAAATGATTATCATCATCAATCACACTAACAGTGTTTACGATATGACTGTGAAATAATAATAATGATGAGAAGAATCCTGCTCAGAACACAAGCCTTTCTTTCTCTCTTTCTCTCTGAAGCGCCGTCACCTGCTGACGTCACCGCGGCTTTTTATAGCATCGATGAGCATGCGGCGCGCGCGCAAACGCACGCTCGCTTATCGGGATCCGCGCGCGCGAGGTGCGTTTCGGGTTCAGTGTGTTTATTGACCGAGTGACCGCGTTAACGTCTGACACACACACACCACGCGACCGGGCTTTCCTGCTGCATGACTGATATCTGTGTGTGTGTGTGTGTGTGTGAGATTCAAGTGTGTTAAAATGGCAATGTCTTCTTTAAACGCTCTCTCTCACACACACACACACACACACACACATTATCTGTTCGTAGGCCTACTTGTGTGAAAAACCTGAAACAATTACGTTCATATACTTGTATAGTAACCGGATATAAACCGGAATCCTGCGCGCGCGCGACAGCATGACGAGCCTGGTCTATAAATGGAGTTGGAGCGCGCGAGCCTCGTCCTCACGGACACCCTGCAGCAACAAGCGCGCGCGCCACAGGTTTCATAACGGCACCGCCGAGTGAGCGGAGCCGCCGCCGTCCTGACCACACACACACACACACACACACACACGTTATTAAATAGATGCTCGTTAAAACATAACAAAAGACAGAGACGAAGTGATGAGCGATTGCGCACGAACGCACCTGGAGAGCACCTGCACCTCATACAACAATATATTAAAAACATTATTTAATGATTTAATGAATTAATTGCAAACCTCTCGGACGGTTAAGGCATGCATGCACGCGCACCGACGCTCTCTCTCTCTCACACACAAACACACACACACACAATACATTAATAAATAAATATATATATATATAGACAGAGAGAATGATCAGAGTACCCCAGTGCCGCTCGCGCCGCAGAAGAACAGCAGCTTTTCCATGTGCACACCGGGAGCGCGAGCGCAGACCGCTCCTCACAGTAGACATGCCACGTCGCCGTTCAGCTAACGGACCCGGCCCCCCTCTCTGTCTCTCTATCTGTCTTTAATTCAGTCGCCAAAGAAAAACAAAAAAACACAGCATTTCTATAGCAACCGGTGACCGCGGAACGGATGCTCTCTCCGCTCGTGTCCCCGCGATGCCCGGAATGACGTCACGAGCGTAACGTCACATCGAACGGTTACAGTTCAATTGGGTATCTCGCGCCCAAATCAAAATCTCCTTCTCTCCGCGCGCGCACACACGTTGGATGAATGCAGTAATTTTTTAAAATTATTAATGAAAATGCAGAACAATATCTAAAGTCTTTCTCCAGTCCTGCACGTGAGTGTTTACGCTCCTCACTTCCGCCCTTTTCGAAGTAGAAAATAAAATATGAATAAATTCAGCTTTTCTGTTAAATCTGGATTATTGTAATAATTAACTTTATATACCAGCGTTTCACACTCATGTTGTGGATTCTTTTTATATATATATAATTTTTGTAAAGTTCTGATTGTAACCAATAAGAAAGGGTGTAGTTTCATCACGTGACTCACAGGTCTAATTAGGAATGTTATTTAGCAACAGTTGATCAACTGAACGCAGAAATACTGTACGTCTTAATGGCTTTCGGGATAGCGCATTAGTTATTTAATTCCTCCACAGCTAAACTTTCAGAAGAGGCAAATGAATGAGTTCTCTAACACCTAATAGACGTGGACGTTGTGCTTTACCAAAGCAAGCTAACTAACCTAGCAAACCCTAGCCATGAACAAAATTCGTGGTTGTTATGGCAACATTAGCTTAACAAATACGAGCGCTTTCTCACAGTGAGATGCTGAGGCTGTAATTTGTGACTCTGAGCGTGAAGTCCCACTGTGTTCCGCAGTTCCTGCATGTTTACTCATACATATGCATAGAGCTGGGACCTGAGAACAGAACCAGCAGTTTAGTTATGCTAATTAGCTATGCTAATGAGCTAATCAGTACAGTGAAAGATGCTGAAGAAAATAAGTTGAGATGAGTTTAGTTCAGCAGAGGCTCGATTGAGCCATCTTTGGTTAAAATTCACATTTAAAATCATTAAAACTTTTAAAAAAAATTGTTCAAACTTTATGCTAACACTGCATGTGTAGATCGCTTACACAGCTAACTGTGAAAAGTCTCATGGTAAACAGTAGGCTTAACACTAAATCCTGAACTGTCTGTTTATCTTTTCTTTGCTAAGCTAAGCACGGAACTACAGTATATTGTGCTGTGTTTGCTAGGCTAAGCACCAAACTATATTATATTTACTAGTAAATACATGAGACCTTAGTGTTTAGCCTTGTGAGCAAAATCTCGTCTCTTGTTTGCTTTAAACAAGTGATAAACTGATTTCTGCTTTTAGTCAAGTGAATGACTATTCTCGTTCTTCAGTAGATAACAGCAACCATGGACTTAGCATTAACCTGAAGATTAGCTAGAGAATAAGGCGAGTAGCGAGACAACAAAGCCTGCTATTTCTGTCGGCTCTTTATAACCACTTGAGTGGTGTGTGGGAGACGTTCTCTCTTTCTTCTCTCTCGGATCTCTCGGCTCCGGGCACATGATGTGGCTCTGTGGTGGGCGGCTAAAGGAACAGGGTCAACGTTCTTCTATTTCCAGATGTTCTGATACATGCACAAAGCTTTTTTTTTTTTTTTAATTGTTGGCACCTCGAGGTAGCGGTCCAGCTCCTCGAACGGGACACTCAAAAGGCGTGGCAACCCTCTGCGTGCGGTCCCACCCAAAAGTGCGAGGTCGGATAAGGAGCTTTCAGTGCTCCAGTCCACGCGAAACCGTCCGCCCGCCACTGTGGAAAGGAACAACAACATCACGTGACATCACAGCATGTAGCATGTTAGCATGTTTGCGTACTGACACGGCACCTGATACCAGAATGTAAACTTTATTTCCTGTAATGATGTCAGAGAAGTAAAAATAGTAAATACACGTAAATGTATCTTTATTAACTTAACATGTTAATTTTAGGTTTAAATATATTATTATTATTAAAAATATTATTTCATCAATATATATTCACCAGAATTTGTAGTAGTTTAAATTTTTTTAAATTATTTTCTTTCCTTATATTTATTGATGCCATGTTTTGATTTAAGGTACACATTTCAAAAGAAGTGAAATTAGCAAAACAAATGAATTAATAACAAAAAAAATAATAAAAATTCTTTGGATGATCATGAGAGATAAAGCAGATTTATTACACAATATGTTTTATTTATTTATTTTTTAATTTATGCCTTAAGCCAAGGTTTGAGGGAGTGTAGATATCAGGTGTCGTTGCCGTCCAAACAACCACCGGGCGTCCTCGGTCAGTTACTATGGCAACCAGATGTACGGGTTGGAACGAGACAGATCATAGTTTTTTTTTTTTTTGTGTGTGTGTGTATGTGTGTGTGTGTGCATTTGAACTTTCTTTTCTCAGGCATCGCTTGATATCATGTGCATGCATTCATAAAGCCGATGTTAAACAGCGCACGCTTCTCTGTCCGGGCTTCATGCGACAAACTGCAGACCCGAGGACAGGAAGTTACGATGGTTCACAAGCGCACGAATATCCATGGATATCCACCAGGAAGCATCTCACCAAAATGCCACTGGTGGCATCACTAAAAGTACATTCTAGTTTAGTATTACAGTAGTTGTGAACTATACTAATATTATCACTACTACTAATAGTAATAATAATACTCCACATCAGTGTTGATTGGAACATGACTGAGAAGCGTTGATTAATTTTCTCTAACAGCAGTTCTGACGTCACGCAGGAACGCGTCTGGTGTTTAAAGTGGCTAATGCATGAGTTAGCTTCATTCTAGACTATTAACTCCTTTGAGCTATTTGGATTTTTTTCTTTTTCTAACAAGATCCTCATTCTTTCTTTAAAATGAGCTAGCTGATTTTATTTATAAAAGATGTTTTTGAACAATAGCTTTTTTTTTTTTTTTTTTTTACAGCTAGCTAAACAGCTAATCTTGTGGGATTTGTTTGGCGATATTCTACAAATGCAGGGCTTTGGAAGATACTCACTTCCTGTTTCAAAGCAAGAAATGCAGCTTATGTTTTTTTATGTTCACATTTTATTCTCCATTGCAAACACTATAAGTTGTAAATGACTAGCATGACTGATTTTAAGTTATAAAAATTATACTGAAAATGTTTCAGGACGCATGTGTCTTAGCACGAGTACCAGCTGACCAGAGTACCTTTTAGCCTCAGGTGCTGCGGTCAAGCTGCACTTGTGCTAATGATCCCGCGAGGCAGTGCAGCGGTGTGAGTTACAGCTCTACTGTACCCTGCATGTGAGCGTGCAGCCTCCCACACAGCCGCCGCATCGACACCTTCACTACAGCAGCGACTTGGGTTGCGCTTCCTCTTTATCATCGCTCGTGTTATGTTCCGGTTGATACTCGACACGCCGCGGGTCTTTTCACTGTGCACAGCGCACCTCGCCCCTCGAGCCGCTAGAGTCAGTGAAACCAAAGCCGTGATGAAAAACATCTTCGCGTGTGAGGTGCGGTCATGAACTTGTCTTTAATCCCAAAATCCTCACGCCTGTAGTGTTTAGTGTAACACACACACTTCTCGTTGAGGATTTTAGTATTGAATCTTTTCTCAAACAGAAACAAATCAGAATCAAATCATAACTAATTCATATTTGAATTTGAGTCAGATATCAGTCACCACTCAGCTCTGATATACCGTAATCAAAAACATGATTTTCCTCATTTCATGGTCTGACCAAAGACGGACTTTACAAATTAAACACCAAAGCTTTGACACCAAAAACACTGACGATATCCACAGTGTATTTCTACTGAAATCACATTTGTGGCACTGGATTCACAGCTACATAGTTTAATTCAGCTCTAGAGTATTGAATCATCATCAGAGTTCAGGTCCTCCGACTAAAAACAAACACCGAACGAAGTAACTGTTTATCTAACTGTTACTGATTAATACAAATACTACATGCAGTGTTTAATCAATAGTCAGAGCACTTACTGCAGTTACAGCCCAGAGTATTTAGTTCCATTTTAAATTGTAAAGCAAAGAGATTCATTTTAAACACAAAAACCAACACTTTGGAGTTAATTTAATACTTTGAGCTCCAGAGTGTTGAATCAGCCCTCAAATACGTCATATAACTGACAGTTAATTCATCTGCATTAACCGTGTTCAGTTAGCAGTGTTTAGTCCAGATGTGGTGAAATAACTGAGTGAAGTGTTGTAAACGTTTGACGTAAACACTGTAGATGTGCCGTAGAGTTAATTTAACACTAACACTTAGTATAGTGTGCAGGTAACAGCTATGGTGTGCAATAGACAAACACTTCACACAAGTAACAGCATGGTGTTGAGTTTGTGAATGCACATCTACACCGGGTGGCACTACGAAGCAGCACGAGCGAACTCAACACCGTAGGCATTAATGCAACACCGGGAATTTTTCGTCTTGTCCCCGTTTGTCCGTATCGAGTCCATCTGGTGTGAGAAACACTCACCGCCTCACACTGAGCAACAGGCGGAAAGGTTCGAGGCCACCAGCAGCTCGGGCCATCTGGAAGAGTGTGACGGTTAAAATGACCTCACCTCAACTTAACACTGTGTGTGTGTGTGTGTGTGTGTGTGTCTGTGTGTGTCTTGGCTCTAAGCAGCATTTGACTTCAATTTCCGGCGAGACTCTTCTTGGCTATTGCCTGTGGGGAGTTTGGGCGAGGACACCTGTACCTCTACCTCTGTACCTGTGTCTCTGTGTTTTCATCTGTGTCTCTAGCTGTGTCTCTACAGATACGTCTACCTGTATATTTGCCTGTATCTTTAACTGTATCGCTACTGGTATCTGTACCTGGTGATTGAATCGTTTCTGTTCAAGTCCGTTTTGTGTTAAATACAGGATGACGTGTTATAATATACCATGAGTGTGTACAGTGTGTGTGTGTGTGTGTGTGTAGTTTGGTTAAGCTTGTGACATCTTCACACAGGTTATGATAATGTGAGAGTTTCACTTCTACTCTACAAGTGTCTCTGACCCCTGTTACACTTTACTGACAACGATTAACCAGATATTCTTTGTAATGGGGTGCCAATTCTTTTTTCAAAGAACGCTTCTTCATGTTTGAAACACATTGATGCAAACCTATGATTGTGAGTATATCAAGTTAGTGTATCACCGCACGTGCTCCTTATGGACGGTATGCAAAAGGGTGCCAAAACTTTCGGCCCTATCTCATATTATATTATATTATATTATATTACATTCGTTTCGCGTGCGCAGTCCTGTCCCTTAGCAACGCTGGTCCTCGCGCGCCGCCGCATCTCCATCATGCGTTTTTTTATTTTTCCATGCGTGAATTGTGTTGCAGGGTCGCGAGCGCAGCATCAGCAGCATCCAGTCCGCATTACTGCCGTCACACACACACACACACACACACGCTGCGGACCATCCTGCATCCTGTGTACCATGCTCTCTCTCTCTATCACACGCACACGCGCGCGCATCAAAAGCCCGCAGAATCCACGCGTGCACAAAGAAAGCTCGTGCGATGCGGTGTTTCACGCAACGTGCTCTCTGTCTCTCTCTCTCTCTCTCTCGTGCTCGGAGCAGGCAGAGCGGAAGTGCGGTTCTTACCTACGGGGGTCTTGGAGGCGACGCAGCCCATGCTTACACACTGACCTGCAGTGCATCAACACACACACACACACACGCACACACACACACTTTCTCTCTATAGGGCGCTGCTCGTTTCCGCGTCCGGTTAATCGGTTACCTTTACAACTTTCCTGCTTTTCTCTCTCTCTCTCTCTCTCTCTCTCTCTCTGTCCTGTTGTTGTTTGTTGTTTGTCCTCCCCCCCAACACACACACCCGCCCCGCACTCACCACTACGTCACGCGGAGAAGACTCGACGCGTGCGTTTCAGCACCGTGGCGGCGGGACAGCGCGTGCGTGCTCGAGCTCCCAGTCGGCGGCCGCAGCATTGGTTGGCGCTGACTCTGATCTTCTTCTTCTTTCTTTTTCTTTTTCACTTGTCAGCTCTTTCTTCTCCAGCGTCTGAAATGTTGCTTTATGTTGTTATTGGGTTTTTTTTTGGTTTTTTTGTTTTTGCACGAGCGCAAACACAGCGCGGTAAACGAGTGAGAAATTGGGAGCGCGCGAACTGCGCTTAATAAATCCTGCCCGTTTTGGCTCCGCCCACAAGGCGAGCTATATGAAGGCGGAACAAGATGTGATTGGACAAACAGGGGAGAGAGAGAGAGAGAGAGAGAGAGAGAGAGAGATACAGTACACATTCTAGTGATGGGAAGATTGAGTCGTTTTAGTGACTCGGTTCTTTGAATCTCGTTCATCAAAATGAACGGATCTTTTTTCGAGTTATTTAGTTAATTTCATTCTTTTGACCAGAAATAAAATAAAATGTTACATTTTCAATAAACTGACCGCAAACACGTCTACATACACAACTTTTGCTCTAGTTCCTGTAATGAAAATATTAGAGTGCACTTAAGGACATTTTATAAACAGAATGAGCAGCTCGCCATCATATCTTCTAGTCCGAGTCGTTCATTCTTTATTGCACTGCATAGCGTCTATAAAGACCGAACGATTAGTACCAAAGACTCATAGGTAAAGGCTCATTTCTATTTCCTGTCCATAACTTACGGAGGTTTTGCGATGCTGTGCGCATGCGCGGTCAGTAGAAAATGAACGCATCACTTGCCGAGACGACTCGTTCTTCTGAGTCACGTTAAAGACTCGTTCAAAAAGAACCAATCGTTCATGAACGACCCATCACTAACACTGTTCCCCTCTGTAGCATTATATGTATAGATGGTGTGATATAGATGGTGCACGTGCGGCTAGACACGGGCGCTGACGTCACTGATTGGTTAACATAGCTACCAATTAAGACCATTAAGTGCTAAAGCTTCTAACTTCCGCTTAGGCCAATAAATAGAGGCAAATACTGTATGTTTTGTTTGTTTGTTTGTTTTTTCTGACCCCCTTGAGGTGTCGATTTACTGAAAAGTACACCATGTGATTTTTAATGCTTTTGTGCAGATCCAAAAGTTCTACATCCAATAAAATGCGTCTGATTTGATCATGTGATTTACAGGTCGCTAACAAAAGGACGCCTGATTCCGTCTCTTCAATGATTTCAGCTTATTTGTTTGTAACAGTGCAGCAGGAATATCAGGAATATCAAAAACTTTTCATTTTTCATGATGAGTGAGTCACGTGACTGGCTTTGTTGTTGTTGTTTGCTCAGGGCCTTCGTGATTTTTAAAGCATCAAACAGAAAGTCATATTAAAGCAGCAGTACAGTTAATGTGGGGTGCAGTAACACTGAGCATTATGCAGGGTATTATTATATTACATTATATTACATTATATTATACACTAGTCTGTGAAGATGCTCTTTGGTTGTCTTCTAAAGTTCTTATACAGAACACAATTGTACAGAAGCACGAGGAGAACATTCAAACTCCACACACACACAGACCCCGAGGCGGGAATCGAACTCAGAACCTGGAGGTGCAAAGTGACAGTTCTAACCATTAAGCCACCGTGCCGACGTTTTAAAAGCAAATTACCCTTATTCATGCAGTGAGCCCTTAAAGGAACCTTAAGGAACCCTCGTGTAAGATTATGTCTAATCAATCAACTCCGCCCCTTTCTGCCGTCCCTTTCCCCTAAGGGGTGTATGCTTGGGGGGCTATGCTGACCCTGCCCTGTTCCAAATACACTGGACTGGTGGCCCTGCCCCTTTATGCTAAACAGAGCAGGTCTGTCTTTTGGGTCCTTCTGTTTTCAATGCATAGAGCAGTCCTGGCTGGTGGCTCCGCCCATTTATCCTATGTAGAGCAGCTCTATGATGGGTCCACCCTTTCACATCCACATAGAGTAGGCCGATTTGGTGGCTCTGCATCATTCTCAACATAGAGCTGCTCAATTTTTTTCTTTACAAAATTATATACAAAGTTAAATAATAAAGTAAAAAATGTATTATTAATGAATCAACAACATGATCCATGAAGTTAATTCCACAACATCGGTCTCACATTTCTAGCTTCGCTCTAAATGTAAGACTCAACTTGCAGATTCCTGGTGTGTGTGTGTGTGTGTGTGTGTGTGTGTGTGTGTGTGTGTGTGTGTGTGTGTTGTGTAACCATGCGCCTACACACACTCTAAACATAGAGGCGAGCATTGACCCACACTCTCTCTCGCTTCTCCTGAACATCACACGTTGCTCAGACGCTTCAGATCTGACGAGTGGGAGCGGTGGAAAGAAAGCAAGAGAAACCATCAGATGCATAACTGCAAAAATAATAACCGGGGATTCTTGGAAAGGAGGCGGAGTTCACGGGGTCACGGATGGAAAACACTCAGCAACAACTGGAACATTTTCAGCAAAGGAGATTCTGAATGTTTGATATGATTTTTAGTGTTGAAAAGAAAAGCCGGTGATTCAGTGCGGAACTCCTCAACGCAGGCGAGGGACTGTACTCTCACAAGCCACGCCCACTGTGTAACCTTAACCGTAACAAGGTGCCGACATGACCCCCAATCTTCATCCTCCTCCTCCTCCTCCTCATCCTCCTGCTGAAATACATCAATACGTCTGACAGTAAAACCGTCCAGTAAAGACACGGCGTCTCTCTCACCGCCTGCGACCCTGAGGGTTTATACACAGCAAGATAAGACTCTGTGACAATAAGAAAGAAAGAAAGAAAGAAAGAAAGAAGCAAGGACAAATAAAAAGTAGAAAAAGGAAGGATAAAGAAAAAAGAGGTGAAAAAATGAAGAAAGAAATGCAAACGCTAAAGAAGAAAGAAAGTAAGAAAAACCAACAACAAACAACAGAAGAAAATAAGTCAGTCTCTCTTCTTTTCTGTTTTCTTTCTATCTATCTATCTATCTATCTATCTATCTATCTATCTATCTATCTATCTATCTATCTATCTATCTATCTATCTATCTGTTTCTCTCTCTACCTCACTCATTAGTAAGCTGTGTCACAGCGCCCTCTTCAGGTAAGCTGGTGAAGCTGCATTTATTTTCACATAATGTTTAAACGTTCACAAAATAATAAAAAAATTTAAAATTTTTTAAAATAATTTAAATAATAAACACAAACGAGAAGAAAGTAAGAAAATAAAATAACATGAATGCGAATGAAGAAAACATGTGGATGTGTAAAAACGTTTCAGCAAAAAAACGAAGCAGAGAGAAAAAAAAGAAAAGAAAGTGTGAGGGAAAGAAATAAGAGGGACGTCGGTGGAGACAGTAAAGCTTCAGACTTGGACTGTGTGGAGAGTGTGGACTTTTAGTCAAGTTTATCTCACAGTTAGAGTTTATGAAGCTTTAGTGCTGTTGGACATTAAAGGAGCCCCCCCT
>QMIH01000101.1:212233-226572 GCA_003987875.1 Clarias batrachus
GTGAAGTCAGATGGCGAACCAATCAAAGTTGATATTTCTGGGAGATTATTGATAAAGCTCTGTGCGGTATTTGATGTAAATGTACGTTTAAGGTGGAAGCGTGGTGCTGTGCGTACATTATTACTATAACACGCTTTAATCGAGACAAGGTAGTGATCCGAGATAACTTCAGACTGTGGAATTGTGGTTATATTTCCTATACTTAATCCGAAGGATAATATTAAATCTAAAGTGTGACCTGCTTTATGAGTGGGTCCTACTACACACGGATTTACTCCTACTGAGTCCAGTATGGACAAGAATGCTGTTCTCAGAGGGTCTTCTGGATTCTCAAAATGAACATTAAAGTCTCCAGCAATTAACGCTTTGTCTACAGAAATGAGCAGAGGAAATAGAATTCACAGAGAAACTCTGAGTACGGCCCTGGGAGTCTGTAAATGATGATTAGCGGGATCGACTGAGCTGACTTTATGTTTGTAGCTACACTTGTTATGTTACTATAGAGAGCTTCAAATGCATTAAATTTGTGTCCATGTTTTTGTACGATAGTCAGATTATTAGAAATTATTATTATTATTATAAGAAACTACATCTCGGCCTCCCTAAAACCTCAGTGTGAATTTGGCGTAGATCAGGGAATGACATATTTTTCATCTATAAACAGTAAGGGGTGTATGTAGCCTTTGTTTTTATCAGCATTAAACTCAACATTCTCAGATTCTCAGTGTGTTAGCGAAGGCAAGACGTACAAGGGGTGCACTAAGTTTTTTTCTGATCACACGCCGATGCTAAGAGATGATATTTAATTATACTACAGTACATCCATACAGCTCTAGGCATTTATACCACTGCTTCATACACAACTACTCTACAGCTACTCTACAGCTACTCTACAGCTACACATCTGTACAGCTGCATGCAGTTACAAACACCTGCTGCTAGCGCTCAGGATAAAGTCCCTCATTCTACTGCATTATACAGACTTGAACCTCATATCTCAGCTCTGGAGTGGGATAAGGAGACCAAACTGTCACGCTTAATTACATATAGTCCTCTTAAGCCTGAGGTCTGAATTTGGTGAAGATCAGAGAACGCAGAATTTTTGGCCGAAAATGAAGAATGCCTTTGTTGATTTTTAAGTGAAAATTTTGACGTTGTCAGATTTTTCCCACCTTTACCAATTAATGTTAGGGAGGTCAAAACATACACAAGTATGAACTTAGTTTTTCTCTATGGCATTCTAAAAGTGAGACCCGAGGTTCCAAAGCCCCACCTATTCCAGCAGGCTGGGTGTCAGTGCTATGTTAACACTTATTTAGTCAGAAGCATTACAATGTAACATTAAAACAGCTTTAATCTTCTTCATATTCTTTGTTTTTGGAATTTATGAGCAATTGGCGCAATACTGCCACCTACTGAACTGGAGGTGGAGTAGAACATTGGCAGGAAAAAATACTACTGTATAACTTTGTACAAGACCTGACATTTAAACAACCAAAGAACACAAATTACACAACATATCAAAGTGTTATTAAAAATCTTTTAGTAGTTTTTCATGTTTTAAACCTCATAGGAAATATTACCTAAAAATAAATCGACTCGTACCTGTGGATCTAAAAATTAATATACTTATGAACAATAAGCGGATTCTAAATGTATGGTGTGTGTGTGTGTGTGTGTGTGTGTGTGTGTGTGTGTAGCCGTGTGCTGTATCCTGTTATTGTCACCCTGGTCATCTCCACTTTGACCTTTCCTCCTGGATTTGGACAGTTCATGGCAGGAGAGGTAACACACACACACACACACACACACACACACACAATCATCAGAACTAATTTGTGTACAAGTTTCCTCTCCTAACCCAGACATTGTGTTGCATCACTTCCTGTACAGCTCACTCAGAGGGAAACTCTGCTCGCACTTTTTGACAATCACACCTGGTCCAAACATTTCAAGAGTGACCATTTTGATCACTCGGACCATTCTGTGGCGTGGAAACACCCGAAAGTCAACGTCTTCACCACGCTCACCATCTCCTTCATCACGAAGGTCAGGAACCTTTGATTCGCAGAGACAGATTTATTACTCGATTAAGAATGTCAGTTGAAATTTTAACGTCTAATCTCTGCTCAGTTCTTCATGTCAGCGGTGGCCATCTCCATGCCGGTCCCCTGTGGAGCTTTCGTACCTGCGTTCGTCATCGGTGAGTGGCTTCATGGGGTGCGAGTGTAGTCACGGCTTTAGTTCATATATGATTTGTGTTTGTAGATTGAGTAGGTGTGCAAAGTACACACATCCTGTACCTGAGCAAAAGCAGAGATACCTTAGATATAAAATGACTTTCCTCCGTTTACATGTCAACTTGACTATAAGTAACAAAAAAAAGCACTCAATTGCTGTTAATGTTTACTTACATAAATATTATTAGTCATAAAAGGCTCACAGTAGCCTTTTCATAAGAATAGAAATCTCTCTCTCATTTTTCTTCCCTTGTTTTCGTCAAAGGGAATGCAATTACATAGAATCGTCAGGAGGTGACGAAATTCCCGCTTCAAATACGACACACCCCTGTGGTCACGTAATGCACGGCCATGTAAAAATATAGCGAAGTAAAAGCGGAGATGATTATTGTAGGATGTAGTGGAGTAAAAGTATCCGCTAATAATACTCAAGTACAGCAACACGAGGAATTGGAGCTCGTTTACACAACTGGACAGACAGATTGCTAGCTGTTGAAATTATAGATATACATTAAAGTATAATAAAGTAATAAGGTGCATGTGTGTGTGTGTGTTTAGGCGCAGGTCTCGGCCGATTGGTTGGTGAGGTAGCAGCTGTTGTTTTACCAGAAGGTGTTTATTCAAACGGCACCGTTTACTCCGTTATACCTGGGAGCTACGCTGTAGCAGGTAACACACCCACAAAAGAAAACCCATCAAAAATAATCAAGAATTCTCGTCTCTCGACCTGCGGCACTGTGCACGTCTCTTTTGTTTCTGCGTAGGAGCAGCAGCGATGTCCGGCGCAGCCACTCACACCGTCTCCACGGCCATGATCGTGTTCGAGTTAACTGGGCAGATCAACTTCCTTTTCCCGATAATATTTTCTGTTATAGTGGCGAATATCGTAGCCCAAAGTTTGCAGCCGTCACTCTACGATGCGCTAATATTCATCCGGAAACTTCCATATCCTGTACAGCCTGACTGGGATGACGAGGAGTGAGTGCCTGTCGTCTTTATTCCGTCTCTTCATATTATTTTTTTTCGAAATTTACAGAAACATTTATATGATGGATTTACATTTAGCCACACCCACAAAACATTTACAGTACTAACCAGTGTAAGAGTGTGTGCATGCTACGCTAAGCACAGCGTACTTTCAGTAGTGCAGCTCAGCCATGGCAGAGCATCAGCTCCTGTAGAGAGAGACACAAGCCAATGGGACGGAAGTTTCCAGCGTTCAGACAGATGTGTTTGTCTTTGTCCAGAAAGACTACCATCAGTGTGGAGGACATCATGGTGCATGATGTGAAATACATCACGCTGAAATGCACTTACAGAGACCTGAACAACCTCATGCTCTCGAAACACAGAACCTTCCCCTTGGTGAAGTCCGAAGGTACGCGGCCCCCATGGACATTCCGCCAACATCTCATCTGCGATCGGAGTTTAAATGCAGTTCTAATGTCTTGGTGGTGCTCAGATTCTCTCTCTGTTCCTGCTCTAGATTCAAAGATCTTGCTGGGTTCTATTGAGCGTGCTCAGCTGAAGGTGCTGCTGTCCAATCAGCTGAGCAGCACGAGGAGACTCAAACACCACCATCAGGCAGCGGAGAAAGAGAAGTGCGGCCATGAGGTCAGGAGTGTTGATGGGGGTGGGGAGGGGGATTTAGGGGTTGTTGGTAACACCTGCACCTTTGGGCTGCTGTTTGTCAGTAACAGCAACGACTTTCTTCATGTTACGTCCGGATGAAAGGAGGTGACCTAGACGTACTAGTAGATCTTCTAACACCCGAGAAAGTGTCACAATATTAAGTTGATATAATTCAAGGCTTTAAGGACAGCAGGAATTCGTTTTTCTTTCTTTACATTTTTTAAAATCTCATTATACATCTGAGCAGTTAAGAGCCATGATCAAGAGCCGCACAGGCGTAACCTGGAACCTCCTGGACTGTAGTCTAATGCCTTCACCACTGAGCGACCCCCTGCCAACGCTTCCAGCACCATGCTTCTATTCTAATTACTTTTAAAAACAAGAACCTGATGGCTTTTGGTCTGATGTTAGCAAAGTGTCACCTTGTTATAACATCATTCCATGTCTTAGCCTGAACAAACTCACGCTGACCAAAAAGGAACGTAGTAAAAAAAATATATAATAAACGAGAAATGCGCAGTAACTACTCTGACCTCACCTTCTAACATTTTGGACCTGTGAATGTCTTTTAGCCCTCTATAGATGGAACCTCTCAATCCTGTTCTACTAAAGCACTGATAATAGAGAAAGGTACAACACAAGACCGCGTGTCACACATTCTACACTCCAGGCAACTACGTGCAAAACCATTAGAGTGGGAAAAGTGCATACGCTTTTGATGATCTTTCTAAACATGCCTCTTATTCCTCATTCAAACATAAGTACTACTGGCAATTGCTCAAGGTACAGCATGATTGCCCAGGTGGATCTCCAGATGGCCAAGGTTGTAGATCTGGGATCCACTGCCTCTACTGAAAGGGGAACATCAAGGCATCACCGAAGTTGAAGGGGCTTTTTGGTGGCAGGTTTTTCTTCTGGTTTGGTGGCCTGGTTCTCACGGAGGTTTCCATCTTTCATATAGGGTTTGTTCTGTGCATCAAGTTGGAGATACTGATCAAGTGAACTGTCGAGATACAAAAGTCTTGCACAAATGGTGCATCTACAAGCTGAAGCTACTTTAGGGTACTATTCCATCAGCTGGAGAACTGTTGGCTCAAAATCTAAAATCTAGACCACTTCATGTTCAGGTATTTATTTATTTACGAGGCTTGACTAGTGTGGGAGCTTTTCAGAGAGCTGCACTCCAGAATGATACCAAGTATTAAAAGTACTAAAGATACTAAGACACAAAGTAGCAATTCACTTGATGCCCAGATCATTGAAGTGTCCTTTCCACTTTGTTCCTTGCCAATCTTACTGGGTGTTGGGTGATGGTTCGGATCACTATGCGGTTGGCGTGCACACTTACGTTAGTTGGAGTTTCTGGATCAGTTGTGACCTTGATTACACCCACAGACCTCTAAGTCATGTGACTACTACATCTCTAATGTCTTGCTCAGGTTACGAAGATGCAGAAATTACCTTTAAAAGCCTCGTGTGCAGCCAATCTACAGTCGATATTGAGGTGAGGTCCAATCTCCATTTGTTAGACAAGTTACATGTTCTCTTTTTTTCTTTCTGATTTTCTTAAAAAAAATTAAATAATTTTTTTTTTTTTTCATCTAGGAGGACCTGAATGTAGAAGATACCATGTCACCAGGAGAGGTTGTTCTCAATACATGCCATGTACACACAGTTTTAACGCATTGTTTAGACCTGTTTAAGAGATCGACAGTTCGATTCCCGGGTGATGCTGTAACCTCTCGCAGCCGGAGGTCTAGAGAGAGCTGATTGGCCGAGCTCTCTCAGAGGGGAGGGACGAGAGGTACTTAGTGCTCCTCCCACATTAATCACGGCTCTACAGCCAGTCAGGGGCGTCTGTGAGCTCACGCGAGCGGAAGGAGCAGATAGCGCCGTCCTCCGAGTGTGTGACTCCGCCCCCAACGGTGCGTGAGTGGGCAGTTCAAAAAGAGGCGTTCAGCTGGTAGAAGTAGCTTAATGTGGGAGCCCCCTAGTGACGGGGAGGAATTGGACACGACTAAATTAGGGAGAAAATCGAGGAAAAACCCCCCCAAAATTTGGTTATTGTATAAAAAAAAAGCTCATGACAATAGGGCCATAAGAGCTGAACAATGAAAAATTCCTTGGGCTCCACTAGGGGGCCTTAGTTTACTAATTTTTTTAGAACATCCATTTGTGTTTCCAGATCTTCAGATGGGAAGAGCAACAGCTTGATGAAAGGGTCAACTTCAACCTCTGCAACTTTGATCCTGCGTCTGTACAGATAGTGGAACGAACCTCTCTGCAAAAGGTGAGCGGACGTCATTGGGATGGCGCTCACCTACATCGCACATTTCACTGTGAAGGTCACACCTCTCTCATTCTCCATCTTTAGGTCCACAATATCTTATCCATGATGGGTTTGGACCATGCATACGTCACCAGCGCTGGAAAACTCATAGGAGTCGTGTCGCATAAAGAGGTGAGAAAGAGCATATGTGTGTTTCTGAGAATCGCTCGTCTTCAATACGGCACGTGCCAGAGCCTGGTGGTCTCGGAGATCAGCTAGAAGCTGTTGTGTCTAAAAAGCCATGCTTGTATTTTATTGTGTTTGTTCTGTTGTGTTGTAGCTGCAGAAGGGCTTTGAGTCCTCGGTGAAGGTGTCAGGAGCCAAATCACACCCCCCGATGTCGTGCTTTAGAGAGACCAGCACCAGGTTGAGGAAGACGGCGACACCAGAGACCACAAGGCTCCATAAATATCTGGGCAGCCAAAGCAGCCTGATCACCATGAGGGAGGGTCATGCAGGGACGGACTGAGGGACCGCTGTCCTAACTACAGGAACAAATAGGGCTACATGCTGGATACAAAACAAGAGCCTGAGATGATTTGAGATGATGTAAAAATTTATAGCTAAATTATTTTACTGTTTGAATGCGATACAAAACCTATTTTATGTTTATTAAAAAAATCTATGAAAATTATTAAAAAATTTATTCAGTGACCAGAAGGTTATCTGTTCAAACACCAGCACCCCCCACACTGCCACTCTTGGGCCCTTCATTTTGCATCCTGTGTAAATTTCACACCAGTGCAAGTGACGATTCAATCCAGCAAAAAACAACGACTCCGTAACACTCGCGTCCTGTTCGCCCAGTTAAAGGTCTCGTAATTGAACTAACCAAACAAATCGCTTTAGGAGTTTCTGAAATCTGTCGATTCCTGAATGGGAGAGCATTACTGCAATTGTAACAAAAAAAAAATGGCAAAGAATAGAACTGGCGCAGAGTATAAAACATACAACAATGTGCTAAATTAAAATTTGAATTTAACAAAATGTTTCAGTTTCAGATGTGAAACCAATAAATTCTCGTGATTAAATATTATCTTAAAGTGAAACAAAAACATTGTAGGGGAGACCGAGGCTTCTCGTCACACGGCTTAGTTGTCACATTGTTAATAATTTCAAGACAAGAGGGTGCTGCTTAAAAGTGAAACAAAAAGTGAAATGCAGAGCAACTAAATCTAAAATACACAATTAGCAAAAGGCAGGCGAGAGGCAGAAGGCAGGTGTAACAAGAGACGAGTCTGACTAGTGAAGATCGACACAGGGTTTAGGATTTGTTTCGAGTGTTTGACAGGTTTTATTTGAAACTTTGAAATAATTTTCCTGTTGTAGTTGGTGGCGATTTAATAGCCACGTTTCCGGATTTCTTCAGGTTCAGTGATTAACGAGCTTTCTCTGTAGCTGAATGTCAATTTGAATTTGAAGTCAGATTAAACATTCAATTGGTTCTTGTTTTATATGTTGCAAAATCCAGTGTGACGTCTCACCCCACATAGTGTGACATGTCACCTGTTCTCACTCACTATTTAAATACTTAGAATTCTGTACTAAAACAAGGTATGTAAATGAAATAAATACAAAATATGTGCCTGAGACTGTGTTGTTTCATTCGGGATGTTATTTTTAACAATATGATCGCTAATAAACTAAACACAAGAATTTTTGGAGGATATATATATAAATAAAAGAAAAAAAAGTCAAACATGGTTAAAGTTAGCATTTTTTTTATTATTGAAAATTTTAAACAAAAACAATCAAAAAACTAAATATTTACAGGACTCTCCTGAAATGTTATGCTAGCGGAAATGCCTTTTCACGCTGCTTGTATTGTTTTTTTGCCTTAGTTTTTAAAAAAATTTATTCATTTTTTATTATTTTGTTATTTAACACTTCTGCCTTTGTTATAGTCAATCTATTTTGATCAATGAATTTTTTTAGTATTGATTGAATTTATAAAATGCACTACAGGATTCACACTGATTCAGTAAACCAGATTTTTTGTCCTCTTTTTTTTCCTTTTTTTTTTTTTAGTGGACAAAAAGTTAAATCAGAAAAGTTCAGGTGGCGATTAGTGTAACTCCGCCCCCCTCAGCAGCAGCAGTAGCCAAAACAGAAAAAGAAAAGTTCAAAATCCAATCTCCATCTCCCTTTTTTTTTTTTTTTAAATAAATGTTTCTTTTTTTTTTTTTTGCATCACACAGAGCTGTCAGGAAGCAAGTCCCCGCCCTCTTTTACTCCAAGCTCTGGATTTTGCTCTTTTTGCCCTGTTTAACAAAATTAAGCAGGAGGAAGGTAAATAAAATAAACACAGCACTTCATTCTCCAGCGCAGAGTAAAGAGTTTCTCTCAACACGACAGTCGAAGAATTTCAAAAATATATAGAGCTCTGAGCAGCTTTCAGTAATCAGCGACACATCGCAGGCGAACGTGTGAGTTTAGTGACACCAAGCTGATGTCACGAACGAATGAAACGTTAACGGAACGGACTTCTTTATCCTGTAGGTGAAGTGTGGAAGTTTCATAATCAACAGTTTCGGCTCAAAAACATTCCATAGCGTAAAACCAGAAGAAAAAACAACATCAAAAAAAAAAAAAAAAAGAATCATGATCCAAAGTTCAAAATTTTATCCTCTTTCAAAAGAAAAAAAAATTGCTTCTTCTTTCAACTCCAGGAAGATTGTGAAACGCTCTCCAGTAGGCGGAGCCAGGGCTTTAGCTGTTGTCCGATTCCTCCTCGGCCTCGCGGAGCCAAGTGAAAAAGGCGGTGACTGATTTGAGGGCGACGCCCTTTCCCTGCTGCTCGGCGGGATCTTTGCTCACCTCCCATTTGTAGAAGGCGTCCTCCTTAATGATGTCCTCGTCGTAAAGCGCGTCAAAAAACATCCGCAACAAGTCTAAACACACACAGGGGGGACGTTAAAACAATCTTTACAATTATTTATCCAAAGGGGGTGGAGCTAGCACCGTCTAATGGATGTATAAGCTCCTCCCTCCACAATCACAATAATTATGGTCACTCTATTAACTACAAAATAATTTTTTTCTGAACTAACGCTGCATCCACAAGCCCAGGAAAACATCCCGTTACTCTGACTTCACATGTGCTTCACACACATACTGATGTTTGTTTCGTTTTTTTTCACTAGATGCTAAAAGCTGCAGTTGTTTAGCACATACCATTATACACCTGGAGCAGGTAAAACGTGTCCGTTAAGAATATAAATCAGAATTCACAATCCCTTTACACTCCCGTGACCTTTACACTCCCGTGACCTTTACACTCCCGATACTTAGTCTGAAAGCTCATCCCATAATCCACTCACTTGGCGGCTGCTCCATCCGCACCATGAGGCTCTGTAAGGCGTAGAGCGCCTGCAACTCCTTCTGCTCGTTATTGATGTAGCGCTGGAGCAGCTTGGCCCTCTGGGTAATCTCTTTAGCCTCCACTTTATACGGGGTTTCACCTGTAGGAGGAAGAAAGAGAGCTACTAAAAACCTACATAAAGAGTCTGGAGTTTTTGTGTGTGTGTGTGTGTGTGTGTGTGTGTGTGTGTGTTACAAATCAAGGATGGAAAATAAAGATTGATTAAGTGACTCACAAACGATAGCAGCCTGACAGACGGAGGACATCAGAGCTCGGACGAAGGTGTTCGAGGAAACCTGCTGCTCTTCCAGGTTCGCCTGATAAACCAGGAAAAGTGGAGAGCACACAAAGTGTCATCAGTCACTCCGAAACACTCGCCCACCCATACCATTATCGCCCACCCACAGACACGCGTACCTCCACCCAGTCGTAGACGCGCGGATTGTCAGCTTTGTCCTGTAGCAGCTGGTCCAGATGTTTGGAGATCTCCTCCATGCTCAGGGATTTCCTACTGCTACCAACTTTCACACTCTCCTCACCCAGCGTGTACTCTACTCCCTGCACGCACACACACACACACACACACACACACACACACACACACACACACACACACACCTCTTTCAATTTAGAGTTGTTCAGTTAAGGAATTATAGAATTATGAAGAAGTCAATAAGTGAAGAACGACAAAAGAACGAGGGATTTTAAGAGGCAGAAATGTTGGTGTGAACAGAAAGTATGTTTGCAAAGAAGTGACACGTTTTTAATCGAACCTTCTCGGTCACAAACTTGTTGACATCTTCGTCTTTAGACAGGAAGTCCTTCCAGCTAAGCCCCGCCTCCCTCCACATGGCTCCGACCTTCTTATGGCTCTGAAAACATACACACACAGAAGCGTTAATATCAGACATATCTCTCTATTAACTGACACACACACACACACACACACACACACAGACATACCATTCCTTTGCAGAGCAGGGTGAGGATGTGTGCTAACAGAAGTCCAGCTTTTCCGATAGGTACCAGAGGCTTCGACACTTCTCTAAAGGATCAAAATTAGCAATGAACACAACGCATTCGGTTTAACTCCTGCATGCCCGATTACGCTGTTCTCTGAAAGTAGGTGGCGCTGTGTGACTTACCTAAAGAGCGCGCCGATGGGAATCCCGCCCTCGTGCAGCATGGGCGTGATCAGCTCAGCCAGGTAAACCCAGATATGAGGCACATCAATGGCCATGTCCTCAGCCACCACCAGCACCTCCATCAGTCTAAACAAAACACACACACACACACACACACACACACACACAATATTAATTAAAGTGAACTTTGGTCATCACTATCATCAACACAATCTCTACAACAGACCCCAACTATGCATTAAACTCTGTTTTAGAGACACGTCCTCAAAAGTACTCCAGAACAGGAGATGTGTGTGAAGAACAAACATGAAAAGACCCCACAAGTCTCAAGACACACATGTGGATGTTTATTATTGCAGTTATATTAGTAAGTAATGTGCAACACACCAGTCGCATTTTCTCTCTCCCTCTCAACAAACCCAGCACACGCGCACACACACATGCGCATACAGCACACGCAAGTCTGAGGACTTGCCAGGACCTTACAAATCTCTCACACACACACACACACACACAGTTTTTATCCCTCTGTGGACCTTTTGACAGCAACTACATCCTCAGGAAATCCCCACAATGATATCTCACACACACACACACACACACACACACACACACACACACCCTTTGTAGTACTGCTGTGCTGGCAGCGTTCCCGCCTTGACGAGCTGGTGCAGGAGTAAGCCCATGTGCTCTCTGGCGATGGTGCTGCGCTCCAGAGTCGACTCGATTCCGGTCCTCACAAACAAGTAGAGCAATGAGGCGGAGTTCAGCTCGCTCACACACTGCAGCGCCTCCTGCAGGAAAACAGAACATACACCACTGTTAGGTTGCCTGCTTTCTATAAACACATGCTGTTCAGCACTGTGGTAGCTGCTGCCAGTGTGTGTGTGTGTATGTGTGTGTGTGTGTGTACCTTCATGTCATTGATGTGCAAGTACTCCTCAATGATGGCCGTGGATTTCTTCTCGAGTTCTTCTGGGCTCAGAGCTGGTTTAGACGGAGCAGGAGGTGGTGTGGAGACAGGTTCTCGCTTTACTACACACACACACACACACACACACACACACACACACACACACACACACACACAGTCATTCTAGACTTTCCAAAAGCACCAAACCGTGTGTAACAAGCGCAGTGTAAAGGTTGAAAGGTTTAGTCCCGTCCTGTGTTTAGACCAGTTTTAAAAAGTGATGATGTTCCTCAGCTATGATGAAACCATCAGTCACTAATCCAAACCAGTGTATCACTGACTAACAGCTCTAAAAATGGTAATGAGGTCCTCATAGTGTCGATATCAGGTGTGTGTGTGTGTGTGTGTGTGTGTGTGTGTGTGTGTGTGGGGCCTTTCAGAAAAAGTAACTCTACTACATCACACCCGTGTGTGGATGACTTTAACGACCCACCGCACACACACACACACGGTTCGTCCCTTTATACCTCAGCGGTTTGGGTCACAGTGTTGGCGATGGCGAGTGTACTAACCGCTGTCTTTGCTCGGCGGTCGCTCTCTCTCGCGCTCGCGTTCGCACTCTCTAGCTCGCTCCCGCTCGTCGGTCATGCTAGCGACTCGCCGCACCGTCTCGGCCGGTCTCTGCTCCCGCTCGTCTTTGTCTCTGCTGAAGCTGCGCTTACTGATGGCGGGTCGGTTTCGGTCCGGACCACGCTGGTCACTGCGCTCTCGACTCGAGCTGTTCCTGGTGTGGCAGGTGAGAGAAAGGAGATAAGGGATGATTACAGAAACGCTCCGTGATGCGCTTACTTCACTGAATTACTCTGGGAGACGAGAGAACAAAAGGAGGGTAAAGAGAAAGTGTGACCTCTGACCTCTGAGGCACTCTTCTGTCGGTGTCCTTGTTGGAGGAGGACGAGGATGAGGCGGATGAAGGAGTCTGCTGCAGGGCGGAGAAGCGATTCAGTGTGCTCGTACGGCTCGATTCTTGAGCAGCTGTGCGCACACACACACGCACACACACACAGTATATAATAAACCATATAAAAAGTGATACTTAGCTAGTATGATACATTTCTAGTTTATGAACAGTAACAGTATTAAGTACATGATGTAGCAGCTACAAAAAAACAAATAAAATTATTCAAACAAAATAAAAAAATCACTGATGTCCAATTATGACTTAAATTATTAAAAATCAAAGTATTTGGGCAACTGCGAGCCCTCGAGTCCTCACCACTATCACGGGGTTTATCCCCCGAGCCTCCACTGCTCCCTTTGCCCCAGCTGCCCCATGATCCTTTGCCACCAGGGGCAAGTAGCTGGTTGTTAAAGTCCATGGCTCCAGGCTGTGAAATCAGACAGGAAATTATTTGGAGTGTAACCTCCCCAGTTGCTCCCCCTTCAGGTCCACTGCAGTACTGTCAGGGTTCATTTATTTAAAAAAATTTATGAAATAGAATTTCCACTACAAACTGGACGTTTGCATAACTGTGCCTGTGTTTACCAGAATGAGTGGTTGCTATAGCAACATTAACAGCAGAACGTATTAATGTACTTGTTATAATCGGACTGTGATCAGGGCGTTACCTTGGTGATCTTGCTGAGGCGACTGGTGTCGATGGGCCGGTTCTTGGTGGAGATGGGCACCGTGTTCCAGCCGTCGTCGGGTGGCGGGTTTCCGCGGTGTGAGGCGGGGCCACCCCCCCGAGGGCCCAGGGTCACACCTCCTCCTCCTCCTCCTCCTCCTCCGCCTCCTCGCGACTCCTTCTTGGACATGAGCTGCTGGTGGACTTTAATCTGCTCTCGCTGCTCCTCCATCTCTGCATCCTTATGGATCTGCTCGATGGTCTTGGGGCCCTGATCTCCTCGCCTGGGCACCCAGTTATTCTACAACAGGAGATAAATAATCATGAGCAGGAAATTTGCAAAAACCACAGTGTAATTTTAACACCAGTGTGTTATTGGTGTATACGGTAGCTGAACTATCTGTACGTTTGCGGTAGTGGAGCGCGTAATTATGCTTCATTTAATTAATGCTCTTAAGTCGGTATTTATGACTTCCGAATAGGAAGTGGTCAGGATGGTGAGCACAATTTCAAAAGATGACAAAAAAAAAAAGGCTGCTCACATCTACAACAACAAAAAACATTTTTCATTTTTAGTTATGTTTTACTTTAAGTGCAACTTTAAATCAAACAACATACAGGATTTTTTTTTAATCTACAGCACTGATTATACAGTTTATAATGTTTTATGAATTTAAAAATTTTAAATCTCACTGTTTATATCACTAATAGTTAGATTCCTGCTTCCACCCCTGCACACTAGAGGGCGATAGTCTGGATAGTTTATTTTTCCTACAGTTTTATGCAAAATAAAAAAATCAAACAACTAGCCCTGGTTTACTCAGTCTAACAACATGAAGCTTGTTAAGCTGTTTGTTTATGTGATGATTTGAAATGTATTGAAAATCCTAATGGTGTACTGTGCCACACACCCACACCCACATACACCCACATACACCCACGTACACCCACACCCACATACACCCACACATACACCCACACATACACCCACCCACATACACACACACACCCACATACACACACACACCCACATACACACACACACCCACATACACACACACACCCACATACACACACACACCCACATACAC
>QMIH01000101.1:233360-250631 GCA_003987875.1 Clarias batrachus
GGGGTCTCCTTTACGGCCGGGGTCACTGAGACAACCGGGGTCTCCGGGACAACCGGAGTCTCCTTTACGGCCGAGGTCTCCTTGGCAACTGGTGCAGGGATCTTTTGGACAGGTAATGAGGGTGTATCCCTGGCAACCTCAGGCAAGGTTTCCATAACACCAGGAATGGAAATCCCTGCAACGACGGGAGTGGGCGTCGGCTCGGGAGCCGGCGTTTCTTTGACACTCGGGACACAAGATTCCTTGGTGGCCGGAAGGGGCGGCGCCTCGCTGGCAAAAGGAGCAGGAGCTTCCTTGACGACAGCTTTGGTAGTCCGTGTTGAGCGTTCGTCTATAATGGGCGGAGCCTCTTTGGTGATGTCAGGCTCAGCGAGAGGGCTGATGTCTCGGTTGGTTGTGTCTGCAGTCAAACCATTTACAAGCTGAAGCTCCTCTGGCTGCGCGATTGGAGACTCCAGTGCTGGCTCCGCCCCCAAAACAGGAAGAGGAATAGACACTCTTGTTAGCCCCGCTCCGTTCTCTGTAGAACCGTTTGAAGGAGCACCTGCTGTCGTGGGCTTTGGCTCCTGCTGACTCGCATCTTTGGGTTGCATGGCTTTATCCATGGCAGAATGTGGAGCGTCAACCGTCTCACTGATTGGGCTAGTGGGAGGTGGAGTGGGCGGAGCATCTGGGATAGGGCTTTCCCCTGGGGGAACGGGGAACTCCAGGGACACTACAGGCTTTACGCGCTCATCTATAAAGACAGAAAACAGTCAAAAATTTACACAATTGTCGCCTTCAAAGAGACCTGGAGATCCAAGAATCAGTTCTTATGAGTGAGAAGCTACCAGATGGACAACGTACAACGTGTGTGTGTGTGTTTAATCATTATAAGAGAAAAAAAATACCATGCACAGAGCACTTTATCACTTGTTGACGCGCTCCGTACCTGCTCTGGCTGTTGCAAAAGGGGTCGTGGCTTTCTCACCATTAGTCTGTGTAATGGCTCCGCCCTCTGATGTGGACAGAACTGACTGTGTAAGAGGAAAACATCATGATTTAAAAGAAAGGTCATGTCTGCATGTGATGCACATGTCCATGTTACAGATGATATTCCATGGCACATTTGTGCTGTAAATCATTTCATTGGCTCTTGACAAAACAAAACGCTGTAGTAATGTGAGGTGTGTTACCTGTGGAGGCGTGGGTGTGGAGGCGCTGCGGCCCCCAGACATTATCTCCTCCGTGATATCTTTGCCTCCTTGATTAGGGTCTCGTATCCTTATCTGGGAAGGAAAAGTTAGAGTTAACATTTTCACATGCATTATTTAAAAAAAAAAACACAAAAAGGCAGGAGCGAGTGTGAATGAGAGAGAGACGAGAAAGAGATGGGAGAAGGAACGCTGAAGAGTTAAACAACTCCAGTTATGGAGTCTCTGTATTCTCTCTCTATCCCTCTCATACACACGCTTTAGTTCTACCGGAATCAGAGAAAAGGCTTAACAAACACACAAAAAAATTTAGCAACAGTTTGTCAGCCTTACCCAACTGAAGTCTGTGAAAAAGTTTGCCGCAATCGAATTCTCTGTCTGTCTATCTCTCTCACATACACACAGGCATGAGCCAGCACATTTGTTAGCAGCGCTAAAGGCCCGAAGGCCTGTCTAGTCCTGGAGCCCGAGTCCAAACCCAGCCCGACTCTGTACACACACACATGTACGTAGATAGAAATTAGAGTGTGTAAGAGCAAGGGGGCGGAGAGAGAGAGAGAGAGAGAGAGAGAGAGAGAGAGAGAGAGAGGCCTTGTGAAATGAGTGCGGTGGAATGTGTGTACACACCCACCGAGTGAGAGAGACAGACATGGGGGAGAGTGAGTGTGTGTGTGTGTGTGTGTGTGTGTGTGTGAGTGAGAGAGAGACAGAGGCCCGGAAGGGGAATATCCTCCCCGTTAGAGAGTGGGCGGGAAAAGGAGTCAAGCCACGTGGAGCTGCTGAGTTGTGCTGACTTGTCCTTCTCTCTCTCTCACACACACACACACACACCACAGATAGCAAAGCCTTGAATAGCAGCATGACTGTGCAGTATCATAACAGCTAACTAACCATAAGGTGCATGTTTTGCATTGGCTCATGAAGTTACATCACACACACACACACACACACACACACACACACACACACACACAACCTGTTCTTCACTCTTTTTTTTTTTGGCAAAATCATTCTTCCTGTACGGTCATTATCCTGTTCCTTCCTTCTTGTTCCGCTAAAAGACTAGCTAACGCGCTCCAGGCCGGTGTGCCGAGAAGGGCAGCGTGCAGGACAGCAAGCGCCCGCTGGGTCAAAGTTCAACCCGTTAAAGGTCTACCAGCTGCACGCCCCCGTAAACACCGGAGTCACATGACTAAAAGGACTAGAGCTGCGTTTACACCAGAGGTTAAACTAAACTATATCAGAAGCCTCAGGTTTCAGCAAATAACCAGGCACACATGCAGGACAATCAACACCACCAGATCAGCAAATAAAACATAAAATAAAAATATATGACTGAAAAGAAGCAGAGATGACGTGAGAGCAGAGATCAGACATCAGGAGCAGTGAAGAGAACTAACAAGTGAAAAACTGTAGATCACACATGAAAGAATAGTAAACACTCCATGCATCCATCGGCAGGTCTGGTGTGTGCGCCGCGCTGGGTGAACTCTGCTTTTGAACTAAATTTGCTCTTAAGTTTGACTTATAAATATCATCAGAACATTTAGAACTATATTCAAAACTACAATGATATTAGCATTATAGAAGCACAGCTGACAAACAAGTGTTTTACTGGCTTATTACATAAAGTTTGGACACACCTTATAGTTCAGTGTCGATTAATGCTTACTGATTTATTTTCTATGTTGTAAAACTAGTAAAAATAATACAACCCAGGAATTCCAGACATTTTTTGAAACCGTCTCTCATGAAGACCTTCCCAGGAAAGCGAGACCAAAACTTACTGCTGCAGAGGAGAAGTTCATTTAGAGTCACCAGCCTCAGAAATCACCAATTAACCTCAAGCAGCAGCTCAGATTAGAGGCGTTATGAAGCTACACAGAGCAGAAGGAGCAGACAGCAACAAACATCAAGAAAGACCATGGCATTACAACGGGTGTGCAAACTTTTCACCATTACTATATTATACAGGTGAAACTCAAAAAATTTTAATATTGTGAAAAAGTTCATTTATTTCAGTAATGCAACTTAAAAGGTGAAACTACTAACGAGATAGACTCATTACAAAGCAAGATAGTTCAAGCCGTGATTTGTCATAATTGAGATGATTATGGCTTCAGCACATGAAAACCCCAAATCCAAACAAGGATCGTACATAGAACAATATCGGACCTCTGAACAGTACAAGTATGCTTATGTACTCAGTACTTGGTTTGGGCCTCAATGCTGTGTGGCATGGAAGCTCTCAGCCTGTGGCACTGCTGAGGTGTTCTGGAAGACCAGGATGCTTCAATAGCGGCCTTCAGCTCTTCTGCATTGTTCGTCTCATGTCTCTCATCGTTCTCTTGGCAATGCTCCACAGGTTCTCTATGGGGTTCAGGTCAGGAGAGTTTGCTGGCCAATCAAGCACAGTAATGCCACGGTAACTGAACCAGGTTTAGGTGCTTTTGGCAGTGTAGGCAGGTGCCAAGTCCTGCTGGAAAATGAAGTCAGCATCCCCATAAAGCTCGTCTGCAGAAGGAAGCATGAAGTGCTCCAGAATCTCCTGGTAGACGGCTGCGTTGACTCTGGACTTAATGAAGCACAGTGGACCGACACCAGCAGATTACAAATCAACACAGACTGTGGGAAACTTCAAGCATCTTGCAGTGTGTGTGTGTGTATGTATATGTGTGTGTGTGTGTGTGTGTGCCTCTCCATTCTTCCTCCAGACTCTGGGTCCTTGGTTTCCAAATGAGATGCAGAAGTTGCTCTCATCAGAAAAGAGGACTTTGGACCACTGAACAACAGACCAGTTCTTTTTTTCCTTAGCTCAGGTAAGACACTTCTGACGTTGTTCGTTGTTCAGGAGCGGCTTGACAAGAGGAATATGACATTTGAAGCCCGTGTCCAGGATCCGTCTGTGTGTGGTGGCTCTTGATGCACCGACTCCAGCCTCAGTCCGCTTCTTGTCAAAGTCCCCAACACTTTGAATGGCCTTTTCCTGACAATCCTCGTCCCTGCTGCTCGTCCCTGCTGCTTGTGCACCTTTTTCTTCCACATAACTTTCTATTAAATGTGCTTTGATACAGTACTGTGGGAACATCCCACTTCTTTTACAATTACCTTTTGAGGCTTTCCCTCCTTATGGAGGACGTCAATGTCAGCAGTCTTTCCCATTGTTGTGCTTCCTACTGAACCAGAGTGAGAGAACATTTAAAGGCTCAGGAACCCTCTGCAGGTGTTATGGCTTAATTAGCTGATTAGAGTGAGACACTTTGAGCCTCGAATATTGAACCTTTTCATAATATTCTAATTTTCTGAGATTGTGGATTTGGGGTTTTCATGTGCTGAAGCCATAATCATCTCAATTATGACAAATCACGGTTTGAACCATCTTGCTTTGCATGTAATGAGTCTATCTCATATATTAGTTTCACCTTTTAAGTTGCATTGAACGTTTGCACAATATTCTAATTTTTTGAGTTTCACCTGCACGTGTAAAGTGATGACATATAGCCCACACCTTTGTTTTTTTTGACTGTTTCTTTACTCTCTTGTTTTCCTAAACTGGACACCTGATAATCTTTTTTTCTTCTAAATAATACGATGGGCATCAGGACATTACCCAGCCCTAATTAAGAATCAAGACCAAACCATCTCAGGAGGATGTAGGTTGATGTCTCCCTCAGGAAAGTTAGAGCACAAGGTAGTACAACCTGGAGGGGGTGCCAACCTATTGCATGGCACGAGCACACATGCATCCAAACATACACTGTGGGCAACATGGAAATGGCAGTCAGTCTCCAGTGCATATCCTTTACTGTCCATAATCAGAGTTCAGATCTAGAGGAGTATAAAGACTAGAGAGCAAACACTAGAGCAGAAAAATTACTAGAGGAAAAAAAAAAACTCTAGAGAATCAGAATTACTAAAGGGCAAAAGATACCTTTTCATTTTCCTTCTCTACATTAGATCTATAATAATTCTACTGCCACAGTGATTAATATCTACTCGTTTTACTGATCCAGATTCATAAAAATTGCTAGACATTAAACAGTACAAGTAGAGACAAAAGCTACAGCCGGAGATTAAATCTAGTCTCCTAGAAATTAAACACTACTAAATATTACACACTGTGGGTGGAGAAAAAATAGCTACTGATGGATATTCTTGAGGTCAAACCCAACACAGAACTGTTACTGAGCACTAAGATCTGGTTTTATGCTAGAACGTCTGATCAGCGACCCAGAGCCTCTCAGCCATACGAGACACCACAGCTACAAAATCCGTAGATATTAAACCTACAGCAGTGAAATTACTCAGTATTAAATACGACACACTATTATTGGAGATCAAATCTAGAGCAGTGAAATGATTACAGAGCTGCAAATTAGATGGTCAATTCGATGTAACTACATTTTTGGTCGTTCCTCTTTTCAATTTAATATGATTCAATTGCACTATTGTTCATTGTATGATTTGTCTTAAGCAGCTGCATTTCTTTTAAAGTATTAAAGCCATCTAATCGTGCCTCAGTCATTCTTGAGAACTTCGACAAAAATCGTTTTTAATTTTCGCGCGAGGGCGAAAAAAAACTCTACTTTATTATTCCTAAAAACTTAATATACAGTTGAACAGTGAGGTGTGGGTTATCAAACCCTGTTTCAACCTTCTAGTTGTAACCTTCCTTTGCAAACCTTTTCCGTGCATTACAGGATTTTTGTCAACAGCAGCAAACTTTTAAATATGTATTTGAATGATGTTTACTTTATGAAAAAGTTTAGTTTTTTTGTCTAATAACCAAGTGTTTTTTTTCTTTTTTTTGTCAATTATTTCCCAAATCAATACAGCACCTTTTAATAGCATTTAATTAGGATAAAAACTGGCTTCCTCCAAGTTATTATGGAAAATCCATCCTCGCTTTTTACTTATAAACAGTAAAGGATTAATCCTATAAATAAAATCTTCCTTAAAATCTTAAGAAATGTAACATTTCATTAGAAATACACTGTGAACAGTTTACAAAAAAAAAAATCCATAAAACACCAAAAATTCCTACCTGAAGGTGTTGACATTTATATATAAAACACAAATTCTGTTTCAACCTTTAGGTCATACTGTGATCGTGTCACAGGCGTTTCTCACTGAATGTAACAACAGACAACGTCGTCCATGGCGAAAACATCAGGCCGAGCTCGCGGCCACAGAAACCCCGGATCAGACTATGACGCCTCTACAGCGACAGGGGCGTACGACAGGCGGAATTAAGGTCTGCCGAAACATTGGAGCGAGTTGACCGCACGCTCCTCTCACAGGTAATGATGGCATGTAGGCGTCAGGATCTGCACGCGGAAAGAGCCGCAGGTAAAAAAAAAAATTATATCTCTAAAGGTTTTACAAAAACAGAACTATTAGGTCTTATTTTAAACATTTATGCAGCACTTAACACTTTGGAATAAATTTCCACATCTTTAAAACATTTTTAATGTGAACAAGTTTTAGCATCATACTCTTTTCTAAACCAGCCTTCATATTTTTAAAAACCACTGAATTGTGATCTAGGAGGCGCGGTGGTGTAGTGCTTAGCACTGTCGCCTCGCACCTTCAGGTTCCGGGTTCGATTCCCGCGTCGGGTCTGTGTGCGTGGAGTTCAAATGTTCTTCCCGCACATGGTAGGTTTCCTCCAGGTACTTCGGTTTCCTCCGACAGTCCAAAGACATGCAGATTAGGCTAACTGCTGTTCCTGTAGTGTGTGTGTGTGTGTGTCCTTTTAAAGCAATGAATCAGGCTTAATTATTAATATTAGTAATTATTAATTTAGGGGCAGTGGTGGGTCAGTGTGTTAAGGCTCCGAGTTATTGATCAGAGCGAGGCCCTCTGATTGATGAATAAAGGCTGGACATAATGTAATAACTTCATTGATAATAAATAAATAGAAATTAAGATTAACAGGAAATTAACAAAAAGTAATGTTTTGCTGAAGTAAAAAGTGAAATAAAACCACCCCAAATATAAGTTAATAAAATTTTTATTTAATCATTATTTTTTTATATCAATTTTATTTATTTTAATAATTTAAGAGATACAGTGTTGAATTTTAACAGAGGTTAATTTATTACGTATTTATTTTACTTTATCAGTTTTTTTTTAGCTATTTAAAAATTGTGAACCCCTGACTTTCTCAGATCTAGTTGGAAAACTTAAAATTATTATTTATTTTATTTATGAAGGATTAAAAAAAAAATGTGTTATGAGTTGATTGATCCTAATCAAAATATAAATTATTTCTAAATTTTAAAGAAAAACTGATCTCATGAACGACTGGTCTTAAATGCATAACCCGTGCTGCTGACTGTATGAGACATGAGGTTTAAACAAAGTGCTAATCTTTTTTCCTGCCACACTTGGTTGTGGAAATGCAAAAAATAAAATGAAATAAAATTTAAAAAGATGATGTTATAATCTCACAAAACAAAAGTATTTGTGGAAGATGAAAGCAGATTGTATTTTACTACAAAAACTGATTTGACAATTTTTTTTGTAGATTTAGCGTTTGAAAGTTTACTTAAATGATTTAACCAAATTGTTTTATCTACGCATACATGTAAATCAATTCTGAATCTACTGAATTGATCGACAAAGGTGGATTAAATTGCATAATCAATGCAATGCTCTGGTAAAATGCCAAAACATTACATTTAAAGCAGCATAATAACTAAAATAATTAAAATAAATAAAGAAATCCAATGGCAATGCAAATTCTAGAAAGAAAATATTAGAGCACTAAGATGACTAGAAATGCAATAAAATTTGTAAATGAAGCGGTAAAATTATTACATGTAAATTACAGTATTAGATATTAAGCCTTAAACTAAATGATTAAATCTAGTGCATTAAAATACTAGCAAGCAGTATAGCAGTAAAAATACTAGAGACAAAATCTAGATGGTCCTCTAATAGGGTCGTGCGCTACAGACCAAAGCTAAACTAGCGATCAAACACTATGGCATTAAATTAGTAGAGGTCAAATCCAGGGCAGTAAAATGACAACATCAAATGTAGAGCAGTGAAATGAATACAGTGCAATAAAAATATTAGACATAACTACTAAAGCAGTAAAATCACTAGAGATCAGACACTATGACAGTAAAACTTTGAACACTGAACCTAGAGTATTATTATTACTAGAGATCAAAGACGAAGGCAGTGAAATGATTAGAGGTAAGGTAAAGAGCAGTAACATTACCAGAGATGTAAAGACCAGAGTAGAAATAAGACTACAGTAAGCGAAATTATATATATTATATAAATGTATATTATTTTTGTTTGTATATCTCAATTAACCCTAATCAGTAATTGCATCAGCACGCCCACGACAGCGTCTACGTCAACGATCGCATCGCTCATCACAAACATTTTTAAGAAAAAAAAAAAAGCCTTGTGTAGACTTCTCCTGAGCGTAACAGAGGATGATGATGATGATGATGATGAGGGTTGCTCACCTGTTTGCGTTCGCGTTTGGCATGCTGAGGAGGGGGCGGAGGTTGTTGCTGCTGAGGGGCGGGGTTCATGAGGACAGGTGCTGGGGCTACAGGAGGTGTGAACTGGGGCTGGGCGTGGTAGTACGCTCCAGCTGTGACACAACACACACACACACACACACACACACACACACACACACACACACACACACACACACACAGATAGGAGAACAAAGGTAAATTCTATAAACACGTCATAACATTTAAGGATAAATAAAACTATTTCAGCTTTTACAGAATAAAGTTTAGTTTAAAGGTTAGCTTTAAATAACTGTTAAGGGTTCGTTAGGTTTTTAAAAAAAAGTTAAACCTAAAAACGTATGACATCAGTGGCGACACGGAAAAGTCCTGTTTATTTGTCTGGGAGTGTAAAAATGAAGCGATGTTCATTCAACACCTGAAATCAATTCGTTCATGGACTTTTGAACATTTAACAAAAACGTTCATTAAACAAACATTTAAGGTAAAACTTCATTAGGTTTTAAAATTTGCTAAAACTGAGTTTGTAAATCGAGATCCTGTAAAATGAAACACACATCACGTCACAATAACGGCTGGAGCGCACCGACACGCTGACGTTCAGAAAACTTACTGCGATACACATGTTTAGCCATTCTTCCATTATTACTGTTATGAAAAGAGAGAACTTCAAAAATCTTGTTGGTGATGGTGTGTCTCTCTCTCTCTCTCTATCTGTCTCTCTGTCTGTGTCTCACACGCTCACAACCTGCTGCTACAGAGGCTGCGGTGTGGAGCAGTGAGAACTCAAGACTAAATATAGTCATAATCACACATGGAATGAAGGAGAGAGAGAGAGAGAGAGAGAGAGATGGGGACAGAAAAGTTTGAGACCAAGAGAGAAACAGGGAAAGAAAGAAAGATTTTTTTGGGAGGGGAGGAGTGACCTACAGCCTGTGATACGAGTCAGCAGACAAAAAGAAAGAGAGGACGACTAAACAAGAAGACGACATACAGACTTGCAGACGTACCATCAGTACTGCTGCTGGACGTTCTGTTCCCCATCGTCCCTCCTGTCTCTCTCTCTCTCTGTCTCTCAGCTACTCTAACTATTCCCTTTGTCTTTTCTGCTCTTCTCTCCCTCTCTTCCCGCTCTCGCAGCCTCAGTTAGTCCCAAGTGATCCAGCAGAAGTGAGAGACTTGATCCACAGGGTCGAGTGTGCTGGCATTTTTGCTCTGCATGCGCGCGTGTGTTTGTGTTTCCCTCAGCAACCTGATAAAAATAACTCCACGTGAAAGTGCTCATGCATTTACATGCTCATCATACCGGCTGCCGTCTGACTGAGAGCTTTATATTAATCTTGAGAAGAAATTTGTGCTGCACCCCCTAGTGGTCTGGAGGGTAGAATAAGTAACAAGATGAACCCCCCCCCACCCGCCCCCTTATATCCTACTGAACGTGCACATTCTTCCAAGTAATTTGAATCACTGCGGTGAACAGAAAACTGATGCAGAGTTCACTTATTTATTACTGAATAAATAATATTTAAAACCAAAAAAACATAAATCCCATTTAAAAAAAATCCAAAAATATAATTAATGCATTTGATTCTCACAGCATCAGCAACATCTGACACTTCAGAATGAGTGTATGCGTGCGTGTGTGCACATATATGTATACACACCGTACTCAGCAGCTGGACTGCTTCCAGGATAAAAGTTCGGAGATCCAGCGACCTGGTACTGCTGAGGAGAAACGAACGAGGGGCGGTACTAGGAAAAAAAAATGAAAAAAATTAAGGCACCAAAAAATTCTCATAGGTTAATTTTTTTTTTCAGATTTTTTAGGTCTCTGCACGTTCTGGTTAAACCCGTGTTAGACTTTATTTTCTAATCTAAATCGGGCCCAGAGCTTATCCCTGAGGCACTCCTCCTCATTTTAGAGAAATTACAACTGCAAATTAATCTAAAAAGGGAAATTATTTATACCATTACGGTATAATACACATGATCAAACACCTAGGGATTAAATCAGATCAGTACTCACCTGGCCGGAAATGTAGTAGGCGGGAGCCTGTGAGTTAGGAAAGCTGATTGGCTGCGGTTGGATCATCATCATTTGGGAGCCTGGCGGGAAGACGTGAGGGGTGTGTGTCCCATGTGGCGCTGGAGGGATGGGACGTGGGGCGGAGCTTGTCTGGGCTCGGGAGGGATTTTGGGATAATGTGGGCCGAACAGGGTAGTACGGCTAGAGAGAGAGAGAAAGTGAGAGAGAGAGAGAGAAAGTGAGAGAGAGAGAGAAAGTGAGTGAGAGAGAGAGAGAGAGAGAGAGAGAGAGAGAGAGAAAGTGAGAGAGAGAGAGAGAGAGAGAGAAGGGTAGATTAAACCTTTAAGAATCAATCTGTGCTTCTGTTTAAGAGCTTCCGAAAAACAACACTGAAACCAACACAAGGATGATTTCACAAGAACTGGCACCTGTCACATGGGGGTTAATATTTATGCACACGGGTGAGTAATCCTTCAACATCAAGGACGCAAAAAACACACTGCTGTTTAATACAGCGTACGACTCTTTAAAGCATCTGATGTAACCGTCTCTTTAAGGGATTTTATTCTTGAGTTGATACTTTAATACTTGATATCTGAACTGATTCTTTGATGGACTTGACACTATTTGACTCTGAAATATCACATGACCCTTTAATTGGTTCTTTAAAGCATCTGGTTCTTTGATTCCTTCAGGCACATGTCATCATAAGATTTGTTAATGTACATGATTCTCTAATTCATTAGTTAATGCACATGACGGTTTAGATGAGTAATTAATGCCCCTGATTCTTTAACTGCTTCTTTAATGTGACTGAATCTTTAATGATTCTGATTCTTTCATGCACAAGACACTCGAAACTGATTCTTTGATTCCTTAATGCACATGTCACTGTATAATTTGTTAACGTACGTGATTCTTTAGTTAACTCAGCTGACTCTCTATCTGATTCTTTTATGCACTTGCGGTGTGTGTGTGTGTGTGTGTGTGTGTGTGCAGTGACGTACCTGTCGGGGCGGGGCCGCGGGGTTCATTGGAGGTGGCGTGGGAGTGGCAAAAACCATAGATGGAGGTGGAGTGGGTGAGAAGTTAGGCTGGAGATGAGAAACAGGAAGCAGAGCATGACGTGAATCGGTTTTAAACTGTAGTGAAACATTTGGCCAGATCCAAGTTAGAGATCTAATCTACAGGTAACCTTCTTTACCTGGGGCAGGTTAGGAGAGGGTGCAGGGAGTGGGGAGGAGGACGGGGGTCCTGGTACTTTATTCATTTCATCTGGATCCACGTCCAGGTCAGGCTCAGGCACCCACTGAGAAACTCTACAGAGAGAAAGACATTTAAATAAACACAGACATTAACGATAAACAGACAAGCTGTACACCCGAGTCTCCTGGCATCAATCACAACATTACTGTACAGAGTTTTAAAAAAATAAAATAACTAAAAAAACTAACGAAACACACAGAAATGCGATAACAGTGCCTGAGAATGATGACATTACAACACAACTCAGTTTCATGAGATCAGATTCAGAAAATATCCGAGTCCATCAGCAACCATATGAGGATTGCATAATATCAGATATTATCAAGAGCCTCCCACACACACACACACACACACACACACACACACACACACACAGGCCCACATGTGACTTGAGTCGTGTTTGTGGTGGTGAAGAAGAACGCTGCGTGCTCCGTCGAGACCTTTGTATCCACAGCCATGACACATCAGCGTGAGCACGCATTCAGGAGCGGAGTCAGGCGTCACATGTCGACAAATAGTTAAAACGAACAATAAACACTGTGTGTGTGTGTGTGTGTAACTCAATCATCTTATTCTGTTAACAGTGTGGAAACTGTTCGAGGTGAGGGTGACGCGAAGGTGAAGGCCATGATTCTTTTTTAATTTTCGTGACCTTTTCTTTGTCAATAACAGTTATGAAAATCTGACAAACTTCTAAATTAAAAATAAAAACATGGTGAAACTATTTCTTGATCAAAGCGGTTCCACAACACAAGATGCGCATCATGATGCACAAATTTGGTGAAAAATCTGCATTAATAAAGTGATTAAGAAACTTATTTTTTTAAGGATTCAGTACAATATCACAATAGAGAGTCTGAGGGGGAAAATGAAATGTAATATTTACTCTTTAATCTATGAGCATCAGAGCTGAGAGAGAGAGAGAGAGAGAGAGAGAGAGAGAGAGAGCGCCGTGTGGAGCTGCAGCATGTCGTGACTGTGGACATGACGTGCAGCTCTCGCAGCTTTTCTCACGCTAAACATAGAAACACTGCTTCGGTTTCATGTTGGAACCAGCGTTTGAGGAGTTAGCATGGCAGCTAGGTGGATAAAAACAGGACATGACCCCACCCATCCAGGGGGCGGAGCTTAGGTATGTAATATGCAGCTTCGACGCTAAGCTTTACCTCGCCACTTTCTGCATTGAAAAGGTGAAAAATAATTTAAAACACACTTGAGTTTAACACACTTCAACGGTCCTTCCGTTTGTAAGTTTTCTTTTTACTCATTATTATTATTATTATTATTATTATTATTATTATATTGTTTATTTTGTGTTTTTCATTTTCTGCCCCCTAGAGGCCACAGTCAGGTCACTGCATGGCCGAAAGCATAATCCATACAAAATACGATTCAACAAGTGAGACAGATAAAATGTGAATAAATAAAAGAAAGAGAGAGAGAGAGAGAGACAAGTGTAGAACAACTTATTTTTTGTAAAAAGAAAGAAAAACTTAAGGATAAATAAAGAAAGTAGCAGACAGACCAAATAGCAGGACAAAAAAAGGCTGGACAAGAGACAGAATGAAAGAAATCATGCTGACCAGTTAACAAAAAAAAACAAACAAACAAAAAAAAAAAAAGGGGGGGGGGTGGTGCAGAAAAATAAAGCGAGCAGGGATAAAAAAAAGGCAAACGAGGAACATGTGACTGGTCTGACGCACAGCCGATTCAAAGCAGGCAGCGACCCCGAGGCGACTCTTCTAAAATGAATCAATCAGGTCAGATTCGAAGTTCAGGTCTTGTGGGATTTTTGTGTAGAAATGAAGCTGTTTATGATCTACTTTTGTTACACAGAACTGCTATTAGAGCATGTGTGCTGTTCAGGGTCGACAAAAAAATCAGATTCATATCATTTGAAGTTAATTTACTGTACCTCCAAACTGTACAATCCATTAGATAGGTAGATAGAGTACTTTATTAATCACAAATTTTATCATTACAGCAGCCAGATTATCACATATTATAAAAGGAAGAAACAACCAAGAATTGCAGTGATGGAAAAGATAAAAAATAAATAAACAAAACTACTGTTACTCATAAACTGCTTACAATTTATTTAAGGTGCATTTCTGAGGTAGAAATGGTGTCAAATAAACCTAATATACTGTTTCCACATACACGTGCATGATGATTGCATCTACAGGCGGGAATAAAACTGTACAAAAGTCCTCAGTATTGAGCTCTTCAGCTATATTACAGACAATCATGTGCATTACGGACCAAAACCTGCTACAACAGGACCGAGCAAACACACGCATTATACACAACTTATACACAAATGCACTGTGTAATGAAAACCTTCTCTCTCAAATCAAACATCAACCCTGCTTTAGTCAGCATAGTTTCATCGCCGTAACCAAATGATTCTTCATCACACTGCACAAGATCCGAATGAATTCTCTAACAGACTCGGTGGTCGAGTGGAGCTCTGTGTCAAATCCTCCAAGGACAGAAATAATTTTTTTGAGATTTTTAGATTATATATTAGGTGGCACATCCTGAAGGTGCGAGGCCACGGTGCTAACCACTACGCCATCGCCACTGGCTTAATTTAACTTGGAGTCAAAACACGGCGAGTTTTGATATCGAGAACGACGGACTCAATATCAAGTTGAGTTTTATGGTTTTTCTGAGGCACTTGAGGCGGTCACTGTTTGTTTATGAAGGTGGCGCACTCTGTACTATTCACACATTTCCGTCAGGTGTGGTAGGAGTGAATTATTTGCCAGGTTTGTTTATTAATAATCATTCTGGTGGATGATGGAGATATGCGCTGCTCAATGTACCTGCGTGTTTAATTTAATTTTATGCATTTGAACGCTTGTATTTAAAGTTAGTTGATATTGTTTAAATGCTACACTTGTTTTAAAGTGAGAAAATTACCGTTATAAGGGTCGGGCTTCGTACAATTAGTCAAACTTTTTTTAAAGGTTTAAAATTGTAACAAAATCTGGATTTAAAAAAAAAATTAAATCAGGATTTCATATATTTTTCTTTTATGTAGATTTTATATTTTCCATTGACATTTTGCATTCTTTCCTTTTCAGGTCACGGACATAAATGACATAAATGTACATCATACTGTGTACGTACGGTTGTGTACGTGACAACAAAATTTGGATAGCCATAAAAGTGTGAAATCGTGATAGAATTGCTATTTTGATCGAATCAGCACCGAGGTAGTGTGAGAATATCGCATCGCGACGTGACTGGTGATTCCCGTTCCTACTGTATATACTGTTATATATACAGTAGTTATTGAGCTACTCAACACAGAAGAAACCACAAAAACCTCGATTCAATTGAACTTATGAACCGACTCACCCGACTCCTTAAAAAGAACCGATTCACCAAACGATTCACTGCTAGTCACACAATGAACAAACCACAAATCTGTGTTCCGAATGTAACGTATGATCATATGTCAGAGCATACGTGTCATATGCAATATTACAAATATTACAAATAAACACACATTAACACTCAAACTCTGATCCTGTATATTAGTTTAAATTACTAACGTGTTAGAAATGATTGATTAGCGAGCTAGCCCTGAATCCTGGCCTTGAGCTCGGTTTAACGTTACATTTGTCGACGTGTCATGGTGAGAAAACACGGGAAAAGTGCCATAAAGTAACGCCAAACTGTTGTGGAAATGAAATAATAACGGAAACACGACGGTTTTGTGTAGAAGTAATAGAGAAAACTAGCAAATAAAGCTAAAGGAGCAGAAGCTAATCACGGCTAATAGTCAGCTAGCTGTTGTTAGCTTCAGCGGTAGCTTCTGTTTTTAACGTGAATTAAACACATTTATGTGTAAATGGGAAATGTGACAGCTGTAGAGTTGCGTAATTCTGAGTCTTGCAGACTGAAAACTTATTTAATTTGAAACCTGAGACTGAATATTGCTCATTTTGTGAGTCGGGTTTCAGACTTACAGGCATTACAGGCTTATGAAGCAGGTTTAGCCACACAGCTAGCATCCACTACTGCTCTATAAACACACTTATTCATCACAATAATGATCATGACAAGCGATTCAACAGCTTTAAGTGATATCACTCTGACAAAATGTACACTAAATACCAGAAGAGGATCAGATAGAAAGCTGTATAAAGTGTAAAACTGATGTATTTATTTCCTCTCTCCTGTTTTTTTCCCCCCATAATATTTATAATCCTCAGTGGTTTAGGGTATTATCTCAGTATACTTCATGCCAAACAGGTCAAGTGTCATAATCTAAATAAGAGAATATACATAATAATAAAAAGTCTATAAGTGGTAAATGGTGATCACGTGACATGATGATGATGACGATGTACCGAGAATTACAGTGAGAATAATAATGATCATAATCCACCATGCTGATCATTAATCATTATTAGATAATAATTCTCCTCTAAATGCTTTAGAAACCCCAAAACAGGCCAGCAAGTCAGTTTCAATTAAATTCTTTACTGCACAATCTCTAGACTTAAAAAAAAAATTAACTGGAGCTTGGATTGTTTATATGGCTCAAACACACACACACACACACACACACACACATACAGAGCTGTGTGTACATACAGATACATCAACACAGTGCGTACTCCTCATAGTAATAATAATAATTCATTTATTATAATAAATAAATTCCTCCAAATGTCACAGACAGATATGAATACTGACCAAATGGCTCATATGTTAATGTCATTCTAATAATCATAATTACAATACATAACAATAAAAGCAGAATGCAAAGACAACACAGCTTTACCTTTCTCCTTCAGTCCGTAAACCGGACAGACTGATTCCTCCTTCCGGAAGCCGGGGTATACAACTTCCGGTTTAATCTTGCTAGGAATTCCGTGTCACGTGACAAAGACGCAGGCACGTTGTCCCTATGACATGCTATTATTATTATTATTATTATTATTGTTATTATTTTAGATCGTATTACTCATTAAATAAGGATAGATAAAAAAAAAATACTTCGATAATTAAAATGAGGTTTTCATTGTGTTGTACTGTGATTCAAGGGAAAATAAAAAATAAAATGTAGCATTTATGGATGAATAAGAAATGTAGCAATGATTATTATAAAATGTTGCATGTGGTGAGCAAACAATTTCTATTTCTATAATAAACTAAATATCATCATACTCATGGAGTCTTTGTCCTTTTCGTTCCTGAGGTGGGAACGGAGGTGATGTCTGACGTTTGAACTGGGGGAACTATTTATAATATTTTCTTTATA
>QMIH01000101.1:265005-290083 GCA_003987875.1 Clarias batrachus
CACACACACACACACACACACAGAACAGTGGTGAACCTTCACAGGAGCGACCAGCTGACCAAAATGACTCCAAGAGAACAACGACGCCTCATCCAGGAGCTCATTAGAGAACCAGAACAACATCTACAGACCTGCAGGACTCAGTCGTCTCAGGAGAGGTCCGTGTTCAGGATTCAACAATAAGAAAGAAAAGACTGGGGGCAAAAATGGCGTCCATGACAGAGGTCCAAGGCGAAAGTCACTGATGACCAAAAAGAACACAAAGACGCGTCTCACATTTGACATCTTGCTTGTCCCCAAAAATTCTGTGGACTGATGAGACAAAAAAAAATTGACTTTTTGGACGGTGTGTCCCACATTAGGCCTGGTGTAAAGCTAACACAGCGTTCGAACATCATACCAACAGTCACACATGCTGGAGGTCGTGTGATGGTCTGGGGCTCGCAGCTTCAGCACCTGGACAAAAATCCTGAATGAAGTCCGGCCATCAGTTTGTGACCTCAAGCGTAAGTGCAGTCGCGTTACGCAGCAGGACATCGATCAGAAACACACCAGCAAGTCCACAAATACAATACACAATCCACAACGAAGGCTGTGGCGTGGCCTAATCAAAGTCCGTCTTAAACAAAATTGAGATCCCTAAACAAGCTGTTCGTGCTTAAAACCCTCCAATGTGGCTGAAGTAAAACATTTCTGAAAAGCAGAGTGGGCCAAAATTCCTCCACAGCAACGTGAAAGACTCATTTATCCCAAACGCTTGATCGCAGAGGGTTTATTATGTTTAGGGGCAATTACTTTTTCACATAGAGCCAGGAAGGTTTGGGCAGCTTTTATCCCTTAATAAATCAAGTCAGCATTTAAAAACTGCATTTTGTATTTACTCGGTTTATCTTTGTATAATATAAAAAATGATTTAAGTGGGACAAATATGCAAAAAAACAAACAAACAAAAACAAAACAACATTACAAATCAGCAAGGGGCAAAAACTTTTTCACGGCACTGTATGCATATTATTTAGTATTTGTATGAGAACTATAAAAACATTAATATATAATATCCAAATGAATATATAATATTGAACATAGACAATATACTGTATATGTTTTCTACTTACTGGTGATATTTATTATTCTTTTTAAGTATTTCTGTTTTCTAGAAATAACATTGAAATGACTAGAAACCTAGAGCAATATTAATATTAACATATAATAATCTTCAGTATTTCATTCCAGCAAAAAAGCCATGATGCAATTGGATTAATCTTTTATTTTATTAAAATTTTTAAAATGCTGATATAATAATAATAATAATAATAATAATAATAATTATTATTATTATTCTAGTTTTATGGCCCTGAGGCAGAGGATCTGATTATCCTGATTAAGTCTGTGCTTGATTTCATGCTGCTGATGAGTTTATTTAATGAACAACGTCTCCTGAGGTCCTTTTCTTTCACAGGATGTAGATTTACAATGTTTAATTTAGTATAAAGCAGCAAAAAAAAAGAAAGCCCAAAGCAAATATTAACCCTCCCAAGTGCACTGCAGACTGAAGGGGGTGTTTCTGGTGGATTTTTGGGTTTTCGACTCTTCCTCTTGAGTTCTTCTGCATCACAGCTGTCCAGCTCCAGAGTTTTCATCTTTACATGGACTAATACACATACACACACATACACACACATACACACACATACACACACATTTGTAATTACGTCTTTATGGGGACATTATCCTGTTTACACAGTTGGCTTATGTCGCCCCCTGTAGTCTGGAACGGGATCTTTTAGGGTGCGGTTCTGCACTGCAAGTCCAATTTATGTCACTTACAGTACCGTCTATGTAGAAAAGGACTGTGGGTAATCTGCACATCCATGGTAGCTTTACTACTTTAAATCAAAGAGGAAAGACGGAACATCTTTATAGTTGTGTTCAACCAGACATTATTGTTGTTTTTGAGTATAAACCAAATGGAAATATATTTATCATATGTTAACGGATAAATGTAAAACATAGATGTGCAAAAAAAAAAGGCCTTTTAAATTCATTCGAAGGCTAATTAAATTGTTATTATAAAAGGCAATAAGTCAAAAAAGGTCATAATTAATTATCTGTATTCTGTTCATTTGACCTTAATAGTAATTTAAACTTCAGTCGTATATTATTCGCACATTGTTTGTTAAATTATGCTTAGAAAATCTTTAAGCAGTGAAATGAAATGGCTAAGTCCGTTTATGACGAAGCATAGATTTTTGGCTTGTGCTAATGCTGCGTAAACACCAGACAGGAAGTGAACTACAACACCCTGATTTCCACTGAGCTAATGAGAAATTCTACTGATTTAACATGACTAAGTACACTGACAGGGAAGGGTTTTTTTTTTTTGGCAGTTTATAATTTTAGTTTATTTCGGTGTTTAATTTGTAATTAATCATAATGTTAAAGTGAAGCAGACTTTTATGCTAGCAGACTTTACTAGCCAGCTGAGTTAGCACACTGTACACCGTAACTATTACCAGTTCAACACGTATCTACTTATTTAATATGTTAATATATATATATATAAACACCAGGTTTTGAAATATAATCCAGTGTTTATAGTTATAGTTCTGATCCCTGGGTTGAGTTTAAAGTCTCTGAAATTGAGGACAGGACTCGGACAGGAAGCGGGAACAAGCACGGCTCATTAGTTCAGTCTGTCCGTTTTCATTATTGATCTTTAAAGCACGTCACCGCGGCGTGATGCACCTTGACGCTGTAATTAGAGCGCTCTCCTTCTAATCCGAGCCGTGACCCGTCTGTAGAACGGTTTTAACTAGCAGAGATATTAGCATGCATGGGTAACAGATGGTCATTTATAAATCAGGAACATCACTCGGCGCTGAAGATCGTAAAATATTAACATTTTCTTGTAGAAGTAAAATGCTACGAAAGATCAGCGCTCTCTCATCAGTGTCACGCTCGCGGCAGCTGTAAAGACCCGGACGCTAGCGGTGGAAGACGTCGGCCCAGAGAAACGGAGGTTAAAATGAATGAAATCTTATATTGGTAGAATTTGGTGTACGTTCCATCAGCGAACCCTCCGCCTTCTCTGTTACTCTTGCCAAATGTATTAAACGCTGATGCTGCAGTAGAAGGCGGGTCTCTTTGTAGGCGGGTTAATGATGACCACGAGCACCGAGTTACAGGGTGAGCGCGAGACTCGGGTGGATGAAGCCCACGTGTTCGTCTGATCACTTTAGCAGACATTAAGGGAGCAACAGATTTGGCTTGGTGTAGCAAACCATCTATGGCGGTGTTTTCAGAGAGTAAGCATCGCTATTCATCCTCTAAATTAGCCATTTGAACTGCTAGCGTAACGGCTACGGTAATTCTGTAATGCAGAAACATTCATTCTTACCGTGAGGAGTTCGCAGATCATTTTTGTTGCATGACAAATGTTGTTGTCATTGTGTAATGACTATTAAATGACTCAGTTTATTGTTTATGCAGTGTGTGTGTGTGTGTCAGCTGTTTTACTGGCATATTTAAGCGATAACTACTGTTCACGCTGCGTGCGGCGTTCGTCTGGATGCATCATATTTATTCCATTCCCTCAAGTTATACATTTCTCATTTCTCTAGTAAAATACTGAATGTTTCTGGTGTAATAAATAGCAGATTTGTGTTGCGTCGTGTTGTGAGTCTTGTGACAGGTGAATAGACGAGTTACCTAAACCTAGAGTGTGTTAAAGACACAGACACACACAGGGTGGGAAACAGCTGTCTGAGCAAAAGCCCTGTTGCCCTCTTCCGCCTGAGCTGATGGATGGATAAATAGAACTTTTCATTTTTAAAACTATTGGCTGCATAAATTCCCATAACTGGCAAGTTAAACCAAATTACATCTTGATTTCATCCAAACGTTTGTTACTTTTTGATAGACATGCTTGGCAAAAACACTCGAGTCATGAATATAACGACTGTCCGCACACATACAGTACTGTGCAAAAGTCTTAGGCACCATATTATCTGTAGTAGAAATGTTGTTATACTATAAGTTTATAATGTCTGCATTATTATGTACAGGCTTTTAATGATATTAAGAAAGATCCAACAACAACAACAACAACTACAAAAACAACAAGACTTCCAGCTCAGACGTTTCAAGTAAAATAACCCGAGTAATTCCACTCTGTCCTCTGTGAGGCTTTAATTAAAACTTAACAAGGAACTGCTGCAAAACCGTTACAGGACATGAACCAGACAAGCCTGAATGATAAACCTTCAGTAAAGAAACACTGGGAACTGAAGATAAAATAAAAGTCCTTAAACATAGAACGTACGAAATGGCGAATAGCGACGAGAATGGCGAACCCTGACAAACGATTAATGTTCAGTTAAAATGCTTTTCATCTCGTCCTTCAGTCTTCAGTCACACATATCATGTAATGATTTCAGTTATGTTATTGATATGTTCAATCTTTTCAGGTGAACCTCTTAATTCCTGGGGCATCAGATGATTCTACCGCAGGCGGTGAAGAGGAACTTGTCCCGGACTCCAAAGAGGAAACTGATGAGAGACATTCAGAGAGTTCACAATGACAACAGTGTCCTGGAGAAATGGACATTCTCAAGTTATAGATGGTGAGATGTCGCTTAAAGCAGTTCTCATGATGTAAGAGGAAAATGAGAGGAAAGAGGAGCAGTCAGAGCAGTCAAAGAAAAAAAAAAAACTCTGGTGGAAGGTTAGGGAACAAGAAACACTACTGTACCACCGCTATTAGGCTTGAAATCTTATTGCAAAACGGCAAATCAGAGCAAAGTTTGAAATGATCCATTCGGTACATTATTCTGCTCGAAAATATAAAAAAAGTGGCTGAAGCATGCTGCTTTCCAAAAAAGTTCTAAGCCAAGAAGAAAGCGTGTTGATGATCTGCGTCACAGAGGCGACGGCGTACACAATGCAGCTGTAATGAAGTCAGGCGAAGGGGAACTGGCACAAAAGAAAACAGACGGCTTGAACTTTATGCATTGTGCAAACTGCCAGGGGCTGTTTAACTGCAGTGTTCTCTGGAGGCATATAAAAATATCTGAAGCTTTAAAGATTACATCCAAACACCTGGAAAAAAATTCCTTCATATGCAGAGTGTGTAACTTCAAACACAAGTGATTCGTTATGGAGGACAATAAGCCAGACGAATCTGGATGGAATCGCAGTTGCACTGCTAAATGCCCGCTGCATAATCCAGTGGCTGAAGAAAGGTGGATCATCTGCTGAGAATGATGTAGACGAGAGACGTGGCAGCAAAGTTGAAACAGCAACAGAAGATATCTCACAGATCCAAACAACTGTATGATGAGTTTTCAGCGGACATGGATGTAAATGTGAGGATGATGGAGCGAACACATAGAGAACTGATTCTCTTGAAGAAACGGAAGCTTAGATTAGATGAAGCTTTGATTAACAAAGACCTTGACATTGGCACAGAAAGTGACTGGTGGTCCTGACACACATAAAGAGCGCTGGCGTCTGCAGGGAATCTAAAAAGAAGTGAAGTGGAATGCACTAAGAACGTCTTGGCCTTTGTGGAACATTGTGCAGAAGCTTCACACGTTCCTCAAAGTGAATGCAGTGAAGCAGTTATCATCAGAACCTTCAACAAAACACTGGTCCGGTCATCTTCAAATCAACACCATTTGTACTCTGATCATCCTGTGTTACCACTTTAGAGAGCGAGCGGCCTCTAATATGCCTTGATGTGCATTTTTACCCAGGAGCACCACATGCTGATGTAGACCAGGTGTTGCCAAAGATGCCGAGTGTGTTGGAGGTGCTTGTGCAGCACGGTGAGAGTTGTGGAGGCTAATAGCAGTGTCACGTTACAGAATCTCAGACTGCATCCACAGCTTTGCTAACAAAGTTACTGGTGCTGATCCCAAGTAACCACTCACATCTAGACAACTGCAAAAAAAAAACAGTTTTAAACCTGAAGACTTGGATCAGTTACCAGACTTATCAGGATTCATTGGGAATACGATCGCCTTCATGAAAAAGAAAAGCCTACAAAAGTTCTTACAGTGCTAGAACAAGAAGGAGCTGGGGAGTTTAAGGGCAAGAACTTACACTCAAATGGAACATAAAACACTTTGCTTTCTTTTCTACACTTACAGTACTCGCATTGGGTCCTGATGTACTTTTGTGCTTTTCTTCTCGAGTCATGTGAAAGGTCTGACATTATGCACATTTACAAACCGTTCTTTTTCCCCCGAGACGATTGAGCTAAACAATGCTGAAATAATAAATGGGGAAACCGGGAAATATGAAGAACTTGAGAGAGAGAATAATAACAAATATAGTTGCAAGCAATGATGAGCAAACCCCCCCCCCCTCCCTATTTAACTGAAGTGCCTACAACTGCATTGTGGCTGACGAGAAGAGGGACAACAAACAGCACAGTGCTTCATCAAGAACATGTTGACGTAGTATATTTCTGCATGGTAATGCGCACGGTCCAGTGGACAGGAGAGGCCTTCAGATGGTCATCAACGCCTCCCAGAAAGTCATCAGCTGCTCACTACCCTCCCTGGACCAGAGATTCAGCGCTGGCTGCCACATTAGGGCAGCCAGTGTACTGACAGACCCATTCCACCTGGACTTCATCAGTCTGACCTGCTGCCCTCTGGCAGATGCTTCAGGTCCATCATCTCACAGGCAAAAAAAAAAAAAAAGACTTAACAACAGCTTGTACCTCAGAGCTATACGAGATCGGAACACCGACCCGGGCTGTTAGGGACCATCTGCACTACAAACGTCTACACTTTTACTGCTCTACCTGTACACAGGACCACTGCGAATCAGCAGAGGTGGCGTATCTTCAGAGTTCAATATCAGAGTTTAAAAGAAAAATTGATTGTAACGTTTTGTATGATCACATTGTTCAGTATTTGTACCCGGTGTACTCTGTACACACCTATTTGTGTTCTATTTTATTTTTATGCACCATTAGCAATGTCTCATAATTTTGTTCTACCCTGTTACTCAACTAAAATAAAGGGCTTCATATTAATAATTAATTGTATTAAATAGTAAATATCCACACGATAAAACATCTCACTCAGGCTGAATCGCAAATCTCTCCATACTGTATAAAAGCATTTAGACCTTTACGTCATTCCCCATGTACAGTAGGGCACTAATGAGAGTATTCATCAAAATGGATTTTTTTTGCTAAAGATCATGTTGAGTTTTGTGAATTAGCTGCCTTCTTTGTTTGTGGTGTATTTTACGGTGTTTTGGCGCCACCTGCTGTGAGAGACTGGTGCAGTACTTTATTTAGTACCCTTTTTACTTAAGATATATATTTCTTGATTAATCTGAGCTGCGTAGCTGATCACACGTGTACTGTTGCGGATTAAGAAAAATCAAGAATGTAGTGGTGAAGTGGAGTGGAGTCTCTCTTACACAGCCAAAGTTGTTTATTGAATTCGTTGCATTCCACTGGGTACCGTAAAGTCTGCCCGATCCTGCCTGTGCAGCACAGGGAACTTTACTCAACATAATTCCACCATTCAGAACACAAAGTCACCTATGTAGACATCACCTGCTCCGTGCATCACCGTGTAAACTTAAGCACCTCGGGTACCTGTTGCTGTTACTGTGGAAACTTCACACCATGCAAAATAAATATGGAATGTTCATCGAATCAAGAACTGATACCATTACAAAATGTATGCAAGTGAATCGTGTATAACGAAATTATTTGATTGATTTAAAAGATGTGCAGGGAGATGATTACAGTGCATTTTTATAGACTGTTAGCATATACACTAATGAGGATTTATTGAATAAGTAGATTTTCAATTACATTCAAAATATTACATTAATTAATCATTCATAGGAATATGAGAAGAAACATATAAATCCATTTTTGAGCTCCATTTTCCTCCGAAGTGATGAACCGTTGATCAGGATGTTGATGTTAAGGCTCGTATGAATGTGAGAACAGTCACGACCACACAGAAACCAAATCATGCGCGTGTAACACAACAGCAGATGGCTCCAAAGAGCTGAGAATAACATCAGACCACTGCCTGTGTGTGAGTGTGTGTGTGTGTGTGTGTGTGTGTGTGTGTGTGTGTGCATTTTGAGAAAAAGCAGCCCCATATAGTGCAATCTTAGCTCTCAGGAGTGTGTGTGTGTGTGTGTGTGTGTGTGTGTGTGCGTGCGTGTGTGTGTGTGTGTGTGTGTGTGTGAAACCCCATGGGAACTATAGTAAAGCTCTGTAAAAGAAGCCTGCAAGTGACACAAGCACAAATGCTGTGAGCTTTATTCCTCTGTGTGCCTCATAAGAAAATCCTTATACAACACTAAACAACAGTACAATACTACACAATACTACAACACTACACAACGGTACAATACTACACAATACTACAACACTAAACAACAGTACAATACTACACAATACTACAACACTACACAACGGTACAATACTACACAATACTACAACACTAAACAACAGTACAATACTACACAATACTACAACACTACACAACGGTACAATACTACACAATACTACAACACTAAACAACAGTACAATACTACACAATACTACAACACTAAACAATGGTACAACACTAGATTTACATTATGCATATATGATATACATCACTACACAATACTCCCTAACTATGCACAGTAGTATCATATCATGCAGTCTATACAAAATACTTCATATATACATTTGCATACTATACTATACAACATACTCCATAATATTCCTGAACTATACAACACTAGATTTACATTATACATATATGATACACATCTTATAATGTTCCAGATTATTCAGATACAACCTGAACTATTTCTCAATGCTGCAAATGTTTATATACAGTACTTTTAAAAAATATTTTTTTTCTTGACGATATACAGTATATATATATATATATATATTCCTACACCATTTCCACGATCTATTTACAACCTTCCATAATATTGTCAGTGTTATGATCTGGGGTCGCTTCAGTCGCTCAGGTCGAGACTCAGCAACGTTACAGTATGTTGCAATAAAATGAAGTCACATGACCACCTGAATGTACTGAATCACCAGCACATCACATCTCTGGAGGGTTTCCGTAGGAGAGTGTGAAACAATGGTTCCTGGGAGCGTGAGAACATTTTCACACATGAACTGGTCAACATATTGTTCGCCACGATTAAAGCTAAAGGCTGTACAACAAAATGTTAGAGTGTGACTTTTTTTGTTTTGGCCATGAAGTGTGTATGGTGCAATAATACTCAGCAACACTCCCGTACTACACATGATTAGAAGGGGAAGGTAACTGAGGACATTCACTTTGTTGCTGTACTTGGGTTTCACATGTCTGTGCTTTATTTGAGTAGTTTTATTTTAACTCCACTACAACCTACCATTATCCATTATACCTACTTCAGCTACATACATAACCACAATGGTGTGCAGCAGCTGAAGCAGTGATATCGCCACCTACTGGCTTTATCTTTCATAAAGTTTTTATAATGGAGGTGAGTACATTTGTACTTTTTCTCAAGTATACATGTAAATGGAGGACTTCTACTTTTACTTATAATAACAGTTAACATTACTGCACGATATTCCAATACTCATACAATACTTACTCAATCCTACTGTTAACATTTATACTACGTACATTTATACCACACAGGATTTTCACAGCAACAATACACTATTTCTCATACAATACATCATAGTACTGTGATATTTGGATATATAAAATGAAACAAACCTAAAAAAGTTATAACGAAGGAAGATTTAAATACATTCTACAAATACAAACACTGCAAACGATTGCATGCACTAAACAATCAATCACTGTGCGTGTAACCTCAGTATGTTGTATTTACAAGTAATTAAATTTTGATTAGGCAGCTGGAGTGCTGATTTCACTCTGGATCCCTCCACTTGTCTGTGTTCATGATATAAAATTCCAAATCTAGCAATAATTTATGACTCTGCACTTACTACACTTGCTTGTCAGTCATTATGTGCGTTGCCATGGCAATGTATAATGCTCTTTCCTTCTCTGGCTTCTGTGGGAACTATTTTCTTTACAGCAGCAAAAATAGACCTAAAATATTAGGCCATATTGTGTTCAGTACTCCACCACAATTCTACCAAATATTGACAGCGTTCTGATTACCTGGGATTACCTGTGACCGCCTCAAATGACCTGTGACCACCTTGATTACCTGTGATCACCTCTAATTTGCCTGTGACCACCTTTAATACCTTTAATTACCTATGATGAACTGTGATCACATTTAATTACTTGTGATCAGCTCTAATTACCTGTGATCACCTATAATTACATGTGACCACCTGTGATCACCTCTAAAAATGTGTGACCAAATTACCTTTAGCCATTAGTGATTATCTGTAAACACCATGGCCACCTGTGATCAACTGTGATCACCTCTTATTATATTGTGATCATATTTTATTACCTGTGACCATCTCAAATGACATGTGACCACCTGTGATCACCTTAAATGTCCAGTGGTCACCTTTAATTACCTTTACTTACCTGTGATCACCTCTAATAACATGTGACCACCTGTGATTACCTGCACTTACCCAACACCACCTGTGGTCACCTATGATCACCTCTAAAAATGTGTAACCACATGTGATTACCTTTGACCATTAATGATGATCTGTGAACACCTTTGATATCTGTGGCCACCTGTGATCATCTGTGACCACCTCAAATGACCTGTGATCACCTTTTATTACCTTGAATTATCTGTGATTACCCCTAATTGCCTGTGACCACCTGTGATCACCTCTAATTTGCCTGTGAACACCTTTACTACCTTTAATTACCTATGATGAACTGTGATCACATTAAATTACTTGTGATTGGCTCTAATTACCTGTGATGACCTATAATTACATGTGACCACCTGTGATCATCTATGATCACCTCTAAAAATGTGTGACCAAATGTGATTACTTTTAGCCATTAGTGATTATCTGTAAACACCATGGCCACATCTGATCAACTGTGATCACCTTTTATTACCTGTGACCACCTCAAATGACTTGTGACCACCTGTGATTACCTGTGACCACCTGTGATCACCTTAAATTTCCAGTTGTCACCTTTAATTATCTTTAATTACCTGTGATCAACTGTAATATCTGTGATCACATTTTATTACCTTGCATCATCTGTTATCACCTCTTATTAACTGGGAGCACCTGTGATCACCTTTAATTACATGCAATCACCTCTAATTACCTGTGACCACTTGTGATCACCTCAAATTACCTGTAATCACCTTTAATTACCTTTAATTACCTGCGATCACCTCTAATTACATGTGACCACCTGTGATTACCTGTACTTACCTAACAACACTAGTGATTACCTATGATCATCTCTAAAATGTGTGGCCACCTGTGATCACCTGTGATTAGCTGTGACCACCTGTGAACACCAAATTACCTGATGTCACCTTTAATTACCTGTGATCAACTCTAATGTCTGTGACACCTCAAATTACATGTGACCATCTGAGATGATCTCTACTTACTTAACACCACTTGTGATTACCTCTAAATATGCGTGGACACGTGTGATTACTTGCGACCAGGTGTGCTTACCTGTGAACAGATTTGAATACCTGCTATCACCTGTAATTACCGGAGACCACCAGCAGTTACCTTCAGTGAATCACATCCTAGTTGATATTCAGTACCGCTCCACTCCAACTTGTACATGATTTAATTCTCTGTTATACAACAGAACGTCATGACACTTAATGCCTGGTTTATGTTGCACATTATAAAGACTAGATTATATACACAGAGAGAACGAGAGAACATTCTGTTGTTTTTTTTTTTCATTTTTACTGATTCAGTTCTGGAGAAATTTTAGGTTTGGTGAAAAAACAATCAGATTCAATCAGATGCTGAACAGAAGCTCTCATTAAGGTGGTGCTGAACAATTCAACCTTAAACACCTGTCTGGGACGAACAAATAGGCCTTATCTCGTCAAGTGTGTGTGTGTGTGTGTGTGTGTGTGTATATGTGGTGTGTGTGTGAGAGAGTGTGTATATGTGTGTGTGTTTGTGTGTGTGTGTGTGTGAGAGTATGTATATGTGGTGTGTGTGTGTGAGAGAGTGTGTATATGTGTGTGTGTTTGTGTGTGTGTGTGTGTATGTGTGTGTATGAGGTAGGACCGGCACAGGCTAAAGCTCTTTGTGTGAACCTCATTCTGGTCTTCATTCAAAGCTAATCGAAAGATTGTATATAAGATTGAAAAGGGGAGAGAGAGAGAGAGACAGAGAGACAGAGAGAGACAGAGAGAGAGAGACAGAGACAAAGAGAGACAAAATCCTGCACTGACCTGGTTTTCTCGATGATTCATTGGCTTTCATCTTTAGATTCTCAGGAGGAATTCAGCCGGACAGAGCCTCACATAAACACTGACAGGCCCATCTGCATTCCCACTGTGTGTGTGTGTGTGTGTGTGTGTGTGTGTGAGGCAGCACTGCACCAGCATTTCCCCTGATAAATATTCCAATATATACTGTATGATATCCCTGTGCAGTCGGGGACACTGACAGATCTTCCCCGATGTCAAACTGCCAGGATTTAAGGCGAGCCATTAGCGCGACTCTAAGCGCGCACTCTATTTAAGCGTGCACTTACAGTAGCTGAGCCTCTGAGAGTTAAAACACCCACGTCCCTTGAGATATGATTAAAGCAACTCAAACACACACACAAAGTTCATGCTCTGTAATTCAGTCCTGTATTGGACCGCATGGGACGCAACCTCATTTGTCAACAAATTATTTTTCACTTAATGAGAGAGGGGTTAAGCGTCTCGGTGTGTTCGACTGACCGCGTGTGTGATAATAACAAGAGGAGCTGCGCGCGTCAGGGTCGAACGACAGCCAACGCTAAAGTATCACCAGGTAACAAACTCAGTGTACGCGCGGTTACGCTGTTTCAGGACGTCGTCCACTGTGAAGGCGTAGAGTACCTTGCAAAAGTATTCACGCCCCTTGACCACAGACACGCATTTATTTTATTTGTGATTTTATGTGATAGACCGACGCAAAGTGGCACATCATAGTGAAGTGGAAGGAAAATGATGAACGGTTTTCAAATTTTTTTACAAATAAAAATCTGAACAGTGTGGCCTGCATCGGTCTTCAGCCTCCTTTACTCTGATACCCCGAACTAACATCCAGTGGAACCGATCGCCTTCAGAAGTCACCAGATTAATAAGCAGAGTTGACCTGCGTGTAATTAAATCTCAGTATAAATACAGCTGTTTTCTGAAGCCGTCTGAGGAACATTAGTGAACAAACAGCATCATGAAGCCCGAGGAACACACCAGGTTCAAGGGGTATGAATACTTTTGCAAGGCGCTGTATGTCCATCACATTTTAATACCCAGTGAATGCACTGATTACAATCTGTATTATAAGTGCTTGTCATGGCTCCTGAAGCACGGCTCTCCTGACACGCCCATTTACACATCGTCTAAATCACACAACTCTAACATGTCAGCGTTATCTGCATTAGTCACCGGGCGAGTTTGACGTTTGATATGATGAGAGTTCTGACACACACGTCATGACAAGAATATTGTGATTCATATTGTCTATTCATAGACAGAATGTTGTGTCACGTCATGGGAAAAAAAAAATCACTCCATGATCATTTTGTTGAAAATCTAAAACAGTAAAGAGAAATGAATGAATGAGTTTAACTCAGTGTGTGTGTGTGTGTGTGTGTGTGTGTGTGTGTGTAATCAGGTATCAGGCAGCAATGTTAATCTCAGTGTCTAATCAGCGGTCGCCTGTCATTCTCTTCCGGAAGGCTTGTTAATGAAACAGAGAGAAAGCAGAATTGAGAATGCACTCGTTTATCTCTGTGATCTCAGAGACGAGCTGAGATAAGGCTCACTCCTTTTGCTCACACCACTCCCTCATCTCTCTCCCTCATCTCTCTCTCTCTCTCTCTGCCTCTCTGTCTTATTCTCTTCATCGAGGAATCACTTATCCTCTCTGCACGTCTTTTATCTTTTACCTCGCTATCATCTCTTTCTCTTTCTGGTTTCATCTCAAACCCCCTGCTGCGTCCCTGCAGACTTCTCTGACTTTACAGTACGGTTGATTTCAAAACATATTTAAAGATAGACAGATATATATGTACACCAGGGTGAGTCAAAAATGATCCTCACTCCGGTTATTTTAAAACTTTCTTTGGCCGTCTTATCTGTGATTTCCCTTCATGGCTACTGTCTCCGCAGGCACTGTCCCTGGTGCTGAAACACTCACTACGCGCCTGAGAGTAAACAGCAGAGTGTGGAACGGAAACATTCTCAATCAACGACTGAGAAAAAATGAAAAAGTCAGCCATCAGCTGGAAAATTCATCAACGCTTACAGTTTTCTGGGATTCTCATGATCAGGAAAAAGGTTCAACAATCGACAGTGCTCGTTATAGTGAGACGCTTATTGAAGAGCTGAAGACTTAACTTCTGATCAAATGCTGAGAACCGCTATCCGAGGGCTCTGCAAACACTTCATTTTAAGGTTTTAAAACATCCTCCCTATAGTCCTGATCTCAGTGCATCAGACTTTCACCTGTTCAGTCCCCTGAAAGCAGCTGCACAAGGACGGAGATTCACTTCTGATGAAGAAGTGAAGACAGCGGTGCATTCGTGGTTCGCAGCTCAGACTAAAACATTTTTAATGAGGGAATACGGAAGCTTGTTGACCGAGGGACAAAGTGTATTGAAAAGCAAGGAGAGTATGTTGAAAAACGATGTATTTGTCTTTTAATTGAAAGTTTGCCCTGAGTCTATATACACACATGCCAATTAGTCTACTCTGCATGTCATCAGACTGTATGAGGAAACCGGCGTCTGGGGAGAACATGCAAATTTTGTGCACACACACTCAAAGGAGGTATTCAAACTCTTCATCCTGGAGGTTTGAGGCCGCAGTGCTGTCCACTACGCCACCGTTATGCCAAGGAGAACGCATATTTTCTTCAATGTATCTTTTTCTTTCATGTCCATTTCTGATTTTGGTGAACTACCATCTTGAATTTAGTCTCGTCTCTCTGGTCAACCTTCCCATCAATGTCATTTTCTGTCCTCCTGATTACCGTAGGAGATGTCCTTGTAGAAATGGACAAGCTCCTTTTTCTTCACCACACTGTCCTCAGAGACTTCAACCTTTACTCCGACAAACTCCAGTGCCCTTGCCTTCCTCTTCTGGACATTCAATCTCAATTATATTCAACACCTTCTCTCCCACACACAAGGGAGGAAATATCCTGGACCTGCTCTTCAGTTGTCCTTCTCCAGCTAGAGACATCGGTGCTGCTCCAATCCACATCTCTAATAATCGCTTACTATCTTTGACCCTCACTTTCCTGTCCTGTCTAACACCAGCTATCATTACCGCTCTCCCACTCGCCGAAACCTTCACCCTACCTCCGCGTCCAGACCCTGACTCCTTATCCTCTCTACCACTGGAGTTAGCCATCTCTATTTGCTTTCCTTGTCCACGGGCCCCCTTGTCTCCCTATCTTCTAAACACAGTAAGCTTTTTTGCCCTGTTCTTTGGCTGTCAGATGTGTCACCCAGCGGTTGGAGTGAATTAAAAGCAGCAGAGAGAAAATGGAGGAAATCAGCACTCGATACGGATCACATCTCATACTGCACTCTCCTGTCCAATCTCTCATCTAAAGAATTCCACAGAGTTCTAAAGAAAAGACAGACCCTTTTGCACAAGATCTGCACAAGACACACATCTGTTCTTCCTCTTAACCCACCATCTCCTCCTTCCCTGTCCTCCCTTATTTCACAACATGTTCAGAATTTCCTGTTTATTTCTCAGACACATTTTATTCTTTATCAACAAAAGCGATCCTGCGAGTCATCCTTTCCTGAAACACCAGCCTGTTGGATCTAATCCCTTTCACAATGCTCCAGGCCATCTCACAGGACCTCCTCCCCTGCATTACTACAATCATTAATTACTCCAGAACATCTGCTCATGCAGCAACCGCATCCAAAACAGCATGGCTAATTTCCATGCTGAAGAAAACCACTATGAATCACTTGGACATCAACAACTCAGGGCCACTATCACTTCTCTCACTGATTTCTAAAATCCTTGAAGGCACTTTATACAATCAACTGTTTCTCTATTTCACATCAAGTGAATTTCAAGACCCTAACCAGGTTTCAAAGTCGCACAGTTCACATAAACTATCCTTGTAGCCACCACTGAGGATCTCCATATTGCTAGATCAGCCAAACTCTCACCTACCGTGACCTTACAGCAGCATTTCATACACCACAGACTCAACTACAGTACAAGACTCTCTTCAGTTTTCATGAGTCTTGTCAGTTATCAGGTGATGTTGCGGGCATCTCACCTGGTGTCCCACAAGGCTCAGTACTTGGTCCTCATCTGTTCTCCCTCTAATCTCAATCTATTGGTCATGCCTGTACATTGGGTTCTCATAGCATCGTTGTGCGGATGATACACACACCATCCTTTCCTCCCTCAGACACTCATGTTTCTGCTCAGATCTTAACATGTCTGACAGACATCTTATCTTGGATAGCAACACATAAGCTGAAATTTAATCCCTGATGTTCATCTCAGGTGATTCATTCCCATGTCAGGATCTTATGATCTCAGATCTCACCGTTGGTCATTACACGTAACCCTGATGTAGCCATGGATATCCCGCTGTCCTTTTCTACTCACATGACAGGAGCTTGTTCAGTCCCTTGTCATTTTGAGACTGGACTACTGCACCTCGCTCCTGGGGCGGCTTTATTTAAGTAACTGTGCATCTTTACATGGTAGCTATGAACTATAGCTAATGTTAGAATGGTTACCATTACACTTATCTGTATCCATCAAGTCTAAGAATGAATGCAGTACATATGAAAAAGGTGTGTAATCATGGATATAGTGAAGTTTTCTGTATGAGAGGTTTTTTTAGAGTCAGAGGTAAAGCTATAATTTGAAGTTCTGTACTGTATTTGGAGAAGAGAGTCTCATTATATGGAACTGCTCTGTCTAAGTAACTTTATTATATACATATGGTGGTGTGGTGTGGTGTGGTGGTGGTGTAGCGGTTAGCACGGTGGCCTCACACCTCCATGGTCGCCGGTTCGACTCCAGCATTGGGGTATGTTTGTGTGAAGTTTGCATGTTCTCCCAGTGTTGGTGGGTTTCCTCCCACAGTCCAAAAACATGCAGATTAGGTTAACTCGCAATACAAAATTGCTCCTAGTGTGTAATTGATTGGCCTGACCAGTGTGTACTTTGACCCTTTGTGCCACGACCCTGTAATCATATAAAAAGAATGTGAACCTTATAAATTATAATGTGCCTAAAATTACCCCCCCCCCCTAACATTTTTATCTTTCACAGCTTTATTTAACTCATTTATTCAACATTCAAAATGATAGTGGAAGAAGTAAATGAACTCTTGGAATTAATAACTGTTTGACCCCACACCCTTGGCAGCAATAACCTCAACCAGGCGCTCGCTGCAGCTGTGTATCAGACATGCACATGGTTCAGGAGGAATTTTCTCCATTTCTCCATTCTTCCTGGCAGAACTGCTTTAGCTCGGTCATAGACTTCGAATGTCTCCTGTGTGTGCTCTCTTCGAGTCATTCCATAGCATCTCTATTGGGTTGAGGTCTGGGCTCTGACTCAGCCGCTCCAAAAGACTGCAGACTGTTGAATTTCTGAAAAGTCTGTGAAATCACTTTGTAACCCTTCTATCCACCTTCTTGTAAATCAACAATTCTTGATTGTAAATCCTCCAAAAGACTCAACTTGGCGGTGCTGGGACTTGAACCCCCAACCTTCCGACCAGTGATCCAGGAAGCCACAGCTTTTACTGTTTGAGCCGCCAATGCCCCCATATTTGTCAATATTCTTGACTTAGATGAAGATCAGATCACATTGTCTGACAAATGAATGCAGAAAACCATGAAATTACAAAAGGTTCACATACTTTTTCTTGCCACTATATGATTTGATTAGACCACATGGAAAAGTCAAAGAACATCAAAGTGTCGAGTCGTGATAGTGAGCTGAAAATGGGATAAATAATAGAAGAAAAGTGGACTGTTACCTCCCACCGGCTCGGCTATTCGGCCAGCGTTTGGTCATCTCTCCGCACTCAGATCGTGTTATTTGGGCAGTTTGGTGACATCTTCCTTCTGCCCTCCATCACACGCTCTCTTTTTTGTTCTGTTTTTTTTTTTTTCCATCTCCTGAACCATTTCATCTTTTCATGTGTTATTTTTCTAACTTCGGTCTGGCTTTTTTCTTCAATCTGAATTATCTCAGGGTTTTTTCGATAAGAAGGTGATGAAGAAGGAACAAACCTTTCTACTAGACTATATACCTTTTACAAATGAAGTGAAATCATTTTTTTTATTTATATTTCCTGGCTTGTTAGGAAGCTGGCGTCAGAGTGCCGGGTCAGCCATGATACAATACCCCTGAAGCAGACAGGGGTCAAGGGCCTTGTTCAAATGCCCAACAGTGTCAGCGTGACAGCGTGAACCCTGCACCTTCTGCTCAGTGACCCGGAGCGTTGAGTGTTGATCCACCACTGCAGCACAGTTTTTAGCGGGAGAAAGCAAAGAATGACATAATCACGGTTTAAACTCCGGGACTTTTTGTACTTTTAAATCAGACGCATTTGTATGATCAAACTCTTTCCATCACCGTGACCTTTTCTACTTTCTGAGGCAAAGCTGGTACGTGCAGTACACAACTCATATTTGTCTTCCTAAAATCGACCCACACTACACTTTTAAATGACAAATCCTTTAATGTAGCTATTTTTTTGCCACAAGAAACCGAGAGACGAAATGAGTGCTAATGTGCTCTACAAGAGTAAGAACATCTACTAGAACATCTAGTCTGGGTATTTGACTGCATCTGGTGGTCCATAACATGGCGCAGAGACCAAGGTGGACGAGGCAGCAATGGAAAAATCTCGTTTTGTTTCTAAGGAACTGGAAGAGGTCAACATCAAGAGCTCTATGCACACTGCTAGCAGAAATACAAAAAGGTACAAATATGTCACCTGCATCCAGCAAAAACAAAAGCCAGTGAGATTGTTAAAATCATGAAATTGAGAACTGTCCAACACATCGTTGAACCCTAGATGGAAAGTTCTGAACCCTCAGCTTCACAGAAGAAATGTGCACGGAGAGACCTGACGAGTCCAGACTGAGTCTGTTCCAGAGTGATGGGCGTGTCAGGGTGAGAAGGGAAGCGCTGTAATGAAGCGACGCTCCCATCATGCATAGTGTCCACTGTACAAGCCTCTGGAGACAGTGTTATGATCTGGGGTCGCTTCAGTCGCTCAGGTCGAGACTCAGCAACGTCATGTGGAGATCAAATGAAGTCACATGACCACCTGAGTGTACTGAATCAGCAGCACATCACATCACAGGAGGGTTTCCTCTTCTCCCCTGATGGCACATGTCAAAATAAATGTACTAGTCAATTAAATTATAAAAAAACTTGACAAATAAGACCTAATGTTACGTGTCCCAGCATCAGGACACAATCCCATGGCTCAGGTCACCATCACCTCAATACTTCTGTTTTTGGGTAAGATTTAAATAAGATGACCTTAAATGAAACTTCAAATGATGAGTTTACAGTTAGAGATACAAGAAAAAGAATCAACAGAGCCGGGAAAGTGAATGGCTCGTTATATCTGCTTTAATGTTAGGGACAACAGGAACCGACTTGTTTTGTGGACATTTCTCAGAATTAAATGTCTAAAGTCTAACCCGTTAGAACCACGATATATTCTCCAGGAATTACTGCAAAGTCAAATTGCCGTGACACAAGCAGAACGACACAATCAGGTCCTGCTGATTATTTTCCTGTAATGGCACAACCCAGAGTTTTATTCATGACTGATTGTATATGATTATACTGTACAGCATTATTAACCAGGCGACCTGAAATCACCTTCTGGTTCTGTTCCAACTGACCTCTTGAGCTCGCTCCCTGAGTGTGTGTGTGTGTGTGTGTGTGTGTGTGTGCCATTATTCCAATATGATTCAATCAATTTATACACATTATTCTGCTCTGATTCTCTGGGTTTGTGTTTTGTCGACGGTCCTGGACCACACGGATCCTTTCAGCTGCTTTAAATTTGTTTACATTTTTGCAGGAAAGTTCGCAGTTCTGGTTTAAATCCTCTGCGTGGCTTCACTCAGAAATACTGTATACAGGAGTGTTGGAACGAGACCAGATCTTGCACTATGCTATTGTATTGCAGCTTTTGATTTTTCATATTTTTTTGGTCGAGCTGATTAAAAACAAAACAATTCAAAACAATAAATCCAAATCTATTCAACTATTTTGTTCTATAACGATATGATGGTTTATCGAGCGACTGCGAGGTGTGTTCTCAGCTTTCGGGAGATTTTTGGGATTTGCACATGTACTTCTCAAAAGCTTGATATTTTATCTTTGATATATTTTTGTTGACAGATTTTACAAGGACCTTTTCAGCCTCACACCGTCCCACCTGTTTACTTTGTTTAATTACATGTGGCATGAAAAACCAAACAGCAAATTAAACAAAAGAATCAGTTTTCATTTTTCCCCCACTTTATTTCACTTTATTTTGTGGCGTAATGAAACTTTGTGCTTAAATTCGAAGCTTACATGGATGCAGTGAATTTTAGCTTCGTAGCGCCACAATTTCGACAACAAACTACATTCAGTAAAATAAAACATATGACCAAAGCCGGATATTTAACCGTGTCAGACTCTAATAAAACTCAGCTTCCTGTTTTTATTTATTTATTTATTTATTTATTTATTTCACTAGCCATATGGACTTTACAGACATGCTCATTACTCGAAGAAAAGCTTTTTACACTCTGGTGTGTTTCTCCCTCTGTTTTAAACCCCAAAAGAGCTCCTTTGGGTATAATTAGGCAGACTTGCTGCTTATTAATACAAAACATGAGTGTGTTTGTGTGTGTTTGTGTTTGTGTGTGTGTGTGTGTGTGTGTGTGGGGGGGGGTTATTTTAAAATGCTAGCATGTTAGCAATAATTCATTATCATGTTGGCAGCCCTAACAGGTGGACGCTTTACATAGTCTCACACACACACACACACACACCAAAGAAACACGGTGTGTGTGTGTTTTTGTTGAAGAAGCGAAGAAAAATGTCGTGTTCAGACGATTCCCAGCTGCTGATGGATTGCAGATATATAAAACATTGTTACGCTTCATTTATTGCCATCACATGCAGCACTAAAATAACGCAGCTCGGCTTCTTCCATTATGGACGGAGTGATATCAGGAGTGAGGACGTGTAGCTCTAAGGCAAAACTATATGTATAGAGATATATATTTCTATAAAGCGGTCGTTAGTGAGAAGAGCACATAAAGCACATTTTCACGCTCGGTTTGCTTTGCTTTGCTTACACGGCTGTTTGTTTGAATACTAATAAAATATATATTATATATACGGAGAGGATGTAAAAGCTCCTCTGAGCCCTAAAACCATTTTCAAGTTCTTTAAGTTAACTTTCTAACAATTCATCATCTCGATCAGCGTCACTTCACAGACTTCACACTTTGTATTTGTGTTTTCTGATATTTCATGTAGAACAAAAGTTATTATTACTTTTATAAAGCGTAAATTTGACCGCTACAGGAATGTGGGAATGATGTCGCAAAAATGTCGAACTCTCAACATGAGAATATTATTATTATTATTATTATTATTATTATTATTATTATTGTTTAATCACAGAATCAACAGAAAACAACCAGAAAAACACCTGATCATGTGAATCTGTATCTGTGCTATTTCTTTGCCTATGTGACCCTTTTTTTGTTGCTCAGTCATGTTTGTTTAGTTGGTTAAAATTAAATAAAATTAATTTCATCACAGTGCCTATTTTGTGCTGAAAGAAATGGTTACGTCACTCTGTACTGCACAATCCTGAGCCCTATATATAATAATAATAATAATATATACTGTATATGTGTGTGTGTGTGTTTATTAAAAAAAACTGCAAAACTATTATTTAAGATTAACTAAAATGATCTAAGAATGTTTAGAAACCAAACACATTCAGATAAATGAACTGGCTTTGATACATTTTTGTCTTGTGGTGGAAATGTGTGAAGTGTGTGAGGTGTGTGAGGTGTTTGTTCTGAGCCAGCAATCCCGCCCCCCTAAACACACACCGTTATAAAATTCATGAAAACTATGATGAATACTTTAACTTGTTTATATATATATATATATATATATATACACACACACACACACTGTACGGTATGGATGTAGAAGAATGATCCTATCATGTGCGAGTCTCTAATTTCAAGCACTTCAAGATGCATTTCACCATGAAATCGCAGCTCTGATAAATGTGTGACCTCGTGCGAATACGGTGCAAACACAGTCGAAAAAAATGATTATTAGTCACCTGAAAAACGTCGATGCCAAGTGTGAAGAATTAACTTGTGAAAATGAATCTTATGTGAAAATAAATAAATAAATAAATAAATAAATAAAGTGAAAATTGCATGTGGAAGTAAACAACTCATTAAATGAACCATGTGTTAAAATCACAGGTAAATATATCACAGGAGAATATGACTGACTTGTGAAATAAATAAATAAATAAATAAATAACTTTGCATAAACACTTATCATGAAAATAAGTTCACCGTGTAAAAAAGTTATTTTGGTGGGAAAAAAAAATCATTGTGCAGTATTATTTTTAATGAAGTCTTGCACTACATGCAACTGAATGTATAAATGTCACACGATCATATGACGGCCATCACATGAAGCCAGGATGATTACAGCGGGTCAGTTTTAATTAAAAAGGGCTTCAAGCGCGAGTGATTCAATTATCTTAAAATCCTTTATTACTACATTTATTAAAAATGAATGCAGTAATGAAATGTATTATGAGTGTCTCAGTGAGACGAGACGACATTCCACTCGACTCCCTGATTCACTGAGTCACTGATTCACTCAACTCCCTGATTCACTGATTCATTCGACTCACTGATTCATTGCCAGAATGCTTGGAATGAACAAACACCCATGAAGTCATGACCAAAATGAATCACTCAATCAAACACTGACTCATTATGAGTGAATCTCGGACTGAAATGATTCACTGACACGGATAACGATTCCCTTTTACAAAACAGGAGCAAATCTCAGTCATTAACCAAACGAAACAGCGAAAATGAGACGAGTGAGTCTGGAATGAATCGTTCGCTGCCTCAATCTGAACCTGTGCAGCATTGCAGCTGTTCTACTATTAAAGCTCCACTATTAGATTGGTTTGTCCACCCTCTAGATCTGGAAGGAGACGATGACGTCACTGCTCATCTTGCTAAAGCTGGGTCTGTTTTTGGCCACGGCACCCGGCTTCACACAAAGATGGCAGTTTACAGTTTACACTACAAACCAGTTCCACACCCTCAAGCAAGGACATGCCATTCACACACACAAGATACCTGCATCATAGTGAGGGTGGTCTGTGTCCCGTCGGCCCAGGACTCTCACGCCCAAGGGGAGGTGCACGTGTCAAGAGATACTACGGCATCCTGAAATCACGCCCGAAATCGTGCATCACGATGAGGACACACCGGCGTCTTCAGCTCTGTTACTTCACATCTGCTCAAGAAGGAGCTCCAGAAGTGTCGAACAGCACCTGCAGTCACATGCAGTCGCATGAGCAGTGACACTTGTGGCCTTACGGAACGGACTCGCATCATGGAAACTCACCAAACACCAGGAGAACATGTGAACTCCAAACACACAGACTGGAGGCCCGAAATGGATTCATTACACAGAGTCAAAAGCCTTACTGAGGAACTATTCCTCAAAAAAAAAAGGAAACATTAAAAATGAAAATCACAAAAGGAGGTCAGTAGTCCAAATTTAAATCGTCTCAGATCAGCGGATCCGCGATCCTAATGAGGTTTAAGTTTAGCTTGTTATTAATAGAACATTAAAGGAGATGAAAAAAGATACTGTGAGCTGAGAGTCTCCAGTGTGTGTAGGTCAAGGCTTAATCTCAAACTCCAAGTCCCGGGTCAATAATTAGGACTTCACGCAGCAGAGTGTGTTTGTGCAGCTGCATGTATAATTCTGTCTCCGTTACATCCTCGCTCTCTCTCTCTCTCTCTCTCTCTCTCTCTCTCTCTCTCTCTCTCGTGTCTCTCTCGTGTCTCTCTTTCTATCTCTAAAGGTATTAACATCTGTCCTGTCCCAGCTGTATACCTGTCATGTCTTGCACACACACACACACACACACACACACACACACACACACACAGCCCTGACTCCCTGTTCTCGTCGGCGCAGAAGACTGAGAATCACAAATTCCCAAATCAAAAGTTGACCTAGAAAAAGTTCAGGTTTAAACACATTTTTTCACGTCTTGGTCTCCGGTGACTTGGTTTTCCACTAAGTACATTTTTATTCGAGCGGCTCAAACACTGTAAATGTTACGTCTACACCACGGAATCTGTGAAACATTTATACGACCAGATTTAAATTGGTTCTGTGTAACATTTACACCGCCATGACAGACCTTCAGCTTATCTTTTACTGTGTATATATTTGTGTGTGTGTGTGTGTGTGTGTGTGTGTGTTTTCACCTCCCTGTAGGTCACCACTTCATGTCGGCTGCCAGTAACAAACCACAGGTGAGAACATTCACTTGTTATGACTAAGATACAATTATTAGTCACATGGACCTTACAGTGCAGGGAGCTGGGGTCAGAGTGCAGGGTCGGCCAGGATACAGCGCCCCCTGGAGCAGACAGGGTTAAGGGCCTTGCTCATGGACTCAACATTGGCAGCTTAACTGTGAACCCACAACCTTCTGATCAGTGACCCACAGCCTTAACCGTTTGAGCCGACCACTAATCTGCTAACACTGGTGATTCACCACTCCCACTCTGCACAATAATAATAATAATTATAATAATAATAA
>QMIH01000101.1:291021-318687 GCA_003987875.1 Clarias batrachus
GTGTGTAAAGGCGAGAGAGTGTGTGTGTGTCGGTGTGTGTGTCGGTGTCAAAAAACTTGGCACTCGTAAACCAAGACATGCTCGTTTTTCAAGACAAGATTTATTAAAAATCATTGCTCGTCTTGCGGAACACTCGTAAACCGAGTATATATATATATATATATATATATAGCATTCAAATAAAAGTAGGACCTGAGCCATGATTGGACTGCCTGCGTCACATCTGAAACGCCGGCCTCCCAGGAACTCCTTAACGTCTTTTCCAAACATGAGGAAGTGGCATGCAGCGAGGTCAGGACTGTACGGGGGGGCATGGCAATAACTCCCAGCCGAGTTCCTGTAATGTGCCAGTGGTGTTGGTGAATGAGTGTGTGTACAGTTCACACACACAGATGTGTCTCTTCTGCAAGTCGATATTTAAGGATCATGTTTTACTGCGACTCAGAGTCTCATCACCGCACTCTGACTGAAGTCTTCTGTAAACGCCAGTCTCCTGTGTAATGCCGTCATTCAGCAGAAATTTCAGCACAAGTCCCGGTTTGACTTGAACACACCTTATAGAAGCTGGTTCAACATAAGACAAATACCGATCTAATATCAGGATAAAACCTGAAACTCACATTAGAGAGCATGATAAAATGACATTAGTGTATTTTTTGTTATTCTAAAGAAAAAGCATCTTATCTCGCTGCATGTACAGTAAAGGGCCGGCGCTCGGCCTCCCGTCCTCAGGCTCCCGAGTCTTAAACTTAATGTCAGCGTGAGCTAAAGCCGAGATTATCGGCTTAAATGTCAGTCATGCTTAAACAGGTTTCTCCCTCTGCAAACACAAACGGAAACGTGACGTTCCGCGCGTCTAAAAGTCAGAGCTCGGCTTTGAATGGAAGATGCGGCTCGAATAAACACTGACTGAGCGCCGAGAGTGTCCGGGGGGAAAGGTCAAGGCAAAGGTCAAGGCAAAGGTCAAGGCAAAGGTCAAGGCGGGGCGTTTTAACCTCAAAACACTTTTCCACTGCTTTCTTTAAGTCATCATGGATGGTGCTGCAGAACACACACACACACACACACACACATGCACACACACACACACACATTTACACTCTCCTCATGAAACCTGATTTAATGAGTTGTCTGTCTCCTACATGCTGATTTCATTAATTAACAGCCAGAAATTTCTGTTACTTTTTACTTCCTGTCTCTCTCTCTCTCTCTCTCTGTCTCTCTCTGTGTCTCTGTATCTCTCACACTCCAAAAATAAAGTCATTAGCTGCACAAGGTGACCCTGCTCAATATCACAGACTGGATTTAAAGCCATCTGTTTCTCTCGCAGCCTCTCAGCCTCACACTCGTCTCTTATTCCACACACACACACACACACACACACACTCCTCTACACACACTTCTAAATAAACACGGGTATACACTTGCTGGTATTTTGTGGCTCACTCATCAGGACGCCGTCGCGTGTTTACTATGGGCTGGGAGAGGATTTATGGAGTTGTAATGTGATGTATAAAGAACTAATCCTGATCCTGTTCCTTTCCTGAGCTCGTTGTTCAGAACCGCACTTGGATTACGGACTTAACCGGGTTGGATTGTTGACGACTTGACACAAATCCGGATGTTTACGCTCTCCTAAAAAAGATAATTTAGCATAAACAAGATAATGTTACAAGACAGTACGGAAACAGTTCAGTCAGTAAAACATGTCTAGTTTCACAGACGACACGCTCACAGGTCTGGACTCCTGCAGTTAACATGAGCATGGATTAGTTTTGATTATAGATTATGACCTTTTGTTTCAGATTACTTGTTGGTCCTCCTGTCTGTTACTCCACCCCAAAATCTCAGGCTGAATTCAGTACAACTTACAAAATCATCTTTAAACAGAACATAAAATTTACGGTTAAAAAGTAGAAAACGGCTAGAAATCTATTTTATAATTGAAAAATTGAAATCTATAAATATAAATTTGACTACATTTAAGAAACGTTACCTCCCTATGGTTAGTATTTTTTTCTTGCATTTCAGAACCCACCTTTGAAGCAGCAGAATGTCTGAGTGAGTCTGGAAGTGATGTCATGACCTCCTTGGCTGATGCTAATGCTAGTTGACGCTAGTGGGGAGCCTGAGCGAAGGCGTCAAGGAGGAATAAAAATCGCAGCAAATTTATTTAACTCTTTTAACTATTGAACTTATTTAAGTAAATGACTTAACTTGAACTGTTCGTGACGTAATCATGAGAAATGTCGACGAATTCCTGACCTTTAAAAAACATCTTATTCCTGTCACACTTTTAATATTAAACATCGGCACAAAACAGATCTACAGAAATATGAAATCCTCGAAAAATAAGTGGACGAGTCGTGTGAACTGGCACAAGCCAACAATCACAACAACTCTTTTCATTAAAAAAAAAAAACTGTCCTGCTGGTTATAATTCCAGCATCTTAGTTTGACATTTAAACACATTAAACCTCAACAAGCTCCACACTGAATGAGTTTTTTTTTTTTAATATAACTTCGCCATAAACGCGTCCCTGAAGCCAGTGTAGAATCCGTGGAAACGCTCCTTCAGCTTTATCTTCCGTTACAGACATGGCTTGGGGAAACATCTGAACCTCAGCTCTGAGGAGGTTGACCTTTCATCTTCTCGTTAACTGTCACACGGCAGGACTTTGTTTTGATAATTCATACGATTTGCAAAGTTTCAAGGTAAAAAAAAACCCAAAACAGATCTAACAAATGTTGCGCTTTAAGGTTTAAAGGCAGAACAATGAATAAAATAAAAAAACCATCAAAGCACTTTGTTCATTCCATCAGTTCTTTGCACATTTATATCTCCTCCTAATTAGCTTGTAATTAGAAATGAAACGCTTATGAAACGCTTATCGACATCCACGCCGCGGCAGATGAAAACTGTGAGTGCAGGTTGGAGGGATAAGGGTAAGTTTTATTGTGATATATAAACCTGGTGTGTGTGTGTGTGTGTGTGTGTGTGTGTGCACATCAGCATGCAGCTGCTAGTCTTCAATAGTAGTTTTCGTACTGACGCAGCAATCAAGCAAATTAATAGTCAAAATTATACTTGTGATGTCAACATCATCAGGAGCGACAGCTACATGAAGACTTTTTTCTGTTTGATTAAAAGCGTTCTAATTACAGATTCCAGCTGAACTGTTTACACCGACGCTGATCTGATCGGATGTGTGTTTACAAGCTCGAAGCGTTTAATCAGAACATAAGTTTTCTTAAATACGTGAAGTGGGTCTGCCTTCTGTAAAGTGTCTAGTCTGCCAGAAAAATAACACAAGAAGAAGAAGAAGAAGAAGAAGAAGTTCCCACGCATTTTCCCAACTTCTGCGTTATGATCAGTGGACAAAGTACACAAATCCTGTAAAAGTAAAGATGCCGTAGGTAAAATATTACTCAGGTAAAAGTAGAAACGCTCCATCTGCACTTGTAGACGTGCTGTTCCCGTCGCCGTCTGTAATCGTCTCCACTTCTGATTTCGAACGCCTGCTGCATTTTACAAAGGGAAGGCAACCCATGCGGTCTGTGCAGAAGAGTCAGCAGATGGTGATATTAATGATTGAAACAGCACGCATCATCTCTCTGGCTATGTCATGCAGAAATGTACGTAATGCAGGTTATGTAATGCGGAAGAGTAAGTAAGTAAGTACAGATATTTGCTATAGGATACGGTGGAGGAAAAGTAACAAGAACCAATTCCTGGAGAATCTGTGACGTAAAGGCAAAAAAGTTACCCGCACAAAATGCTGAAAATGGCTCTTATTTAACCCCAAAACTTCCAAAGATACGAGTGTGTACTGCCTGTGAGTCCGGGTTTGCGTTCCTTCCACTGATACCCCAAAATGAATCCCCCAAAATGTTCATGCTTCCAAAAATAAAGTAGTAATAGTGCTGTAAATTATCCACCAACAAAACAACACTAATAAAACTCAAATAATTACTTAAGTACAGCAACAAAGTAAAATACTAAGTATGTACTTTGTTTCCTTTCAGGTCTGCTCACATGACACACACACACACACACACACACACACACACACACACACACACACACACACACACACACAGTGACACATCGAACCAATCACAGATGAGACCAAATTCTTGTAACCAATCAGCTCTCCTTCCTCAGCCTGGAGCCAGTGGATGAACGTCTGAAGCAATGAATTGTTAGAGAGTTGATTGTTCTCATGAAGGTTGGTGATCAGGATCAGGAGGTGGCAACCTCGTGCTCAGAAAGTAAAAGTCCTGCAGCATATTTGTTCCACCTGTTAACTAAACTGGCACAAAAGAGGCAATTTCACTGATTAGTTGGGGCCTATCCGGCTGAAGAGTTGTGCTAATTAGAATCAGCTCGTTTAGTTAATGGGTGGAACAAATACCTTCTAAGGCCACGTCTCATCTGGAACTAAGATAAATGTTCCCTCCTGGAAGGTCGTCACATCAGCTCATGTTACCCTGCTGCGGGGCAAAAAAACCTCTAGATGGAACGTTTATTCCGCGAAATGAGAGACGATCGGATCGGGTGTTTGATCATAATATTTACGTATCGTTTACACGCCCGCGCGTCCGGATTGCTGAGAATCGGGTCAGGCTGCTCTGAATGAGGTGGTCACATGATGCAGTTTTATTGTGACCTGCCTGTTATTCCTGTCATTAATAGAATATTAGGGAATATTAGGGTTCATGTAAACGCAGCTCAGTCAAGAGGAAAATTCAGTTTTTTAAAACCCGAACACAGAATTAAAGGCCGATTTATTTTGCAAGTCAGTTGGAAACCCCATAAATAAGACGTATTAGGAACCCTGGTTGCGTTTTTTCTTGTTGTTTCTGCACCCAGGTGAGGAACAGCAGCTTGTTGTCCGCGAGTGTGAATGAGGGATTACAGGCCCAGGTAAGATTTAGTCGTGTTTGTGTTTTGGTCGTCTGTCTGCGAGACTGACAGGAGACAAATATGTTGATTAGAAACACTGTCCGTCTTCTCCTGCTCATCATGATCTTTGTCTTCGTCATCTTCATTATTCTGGTCCATCCCTCCGACACTCAGCCAGGCATTCAGAGCCATCAGCGTTTTTTTTCTCTCTCTCCGTCAGTCTTTCTACTTTTCATCTCTGTTCCCGGTCCTCACTTTCCCCCTCATCTCATCTGCCCATCTATCTGTCTCTTCTGCTCTCCTGTCTTTCATTCTCGAATGCTGAGTCTCAGTCACTCGCTAATCCCTTGAGAGCTGAGCAGAATCGGTACAGAGGTGATGAGTGGAGTCGAGCTGTCCACGCCGCATACTAAACACACACTTCAAACGCTCCCGTGTCTGCCGGACCAGCCAAGCCAGAATCGAGCATGTCACGTTTCTCCATCTATTACCTGTCTGCAGCAGAAGCTGGGCTCAGCACACATCGTTAGTGTTTGGATGAGTTTAATAATACACCAATATCATAGACATCAGAAGGGAACTGAGGATTCTGTGTGGAGCGTTTTGGGTTCTGTTGCTTCCAAAATGTGCGGAACAGAACCAAAACCGAGGCAGAAACAAAGCATCATCACCACCGCAAATGACTTCTAAGATTATATTCTAAGAAAATACAGAAGGGTTTGTCTCTTGTTCCTCAGGAGGAACGTGTTCAGGTTAAACTCGTCAACAAAATCGACTTCAGGCTTTGGGATCTTCAGGACTTGTTATCGGGCTACTTGAGGGGCTCACTGGCTATCTAAGGGTTCTTGGGTTTCTTAAAACCTTTTATTTGGAACCATTTGAAATAGAGAAACTATTTCTCGTAGGGTTCTACACAGAATCTTTAAGGGTTCTTCAGAAAACAACAACAACAACAACAAAAAAACTGCTTTGGTACTTCTTGGAGCACTCTTGGCAAAAAAGGTTCTTGAAGCGTTCTTTGTGTATTCACTGGGTACGTATTGGACTAAAGTACTGATTCTGAGCAGGAATGACACCTTTAGGGTTTCCTCATAAGGACAACCCAAGAACTCCTGGTAATGTAGCCACACAGACCCAACACATACTAAGATCCATGCTAAGAACCCTTACCCTACAAACGAACTTTTCAAGAACCCTTTATAATATCCAGAAATTGCCTGGTGTTAAAACTACATAGTCTCATATAAAAAAGTTACATACGGCTTATTAGACAGTTTACGGTGCAGTGGTGGCTCAAATGATTAAGGCTGTGGTTTACTGGGTGACTGACTGGAAGGTTGTGGGTTCAAGCCCCAACACCGCCACTGTTGCCACTGTTGAGCCCTTGAGCACGACCCTTAACCCTCTCTGCTCCAGTGGTGCTGTAAGCTGACCCTGGCCCTGCGCTCCGACCCCGGTTTCCTAACTGTGATGTGTGAAGATGTACCTTACTGTCCTGTAAAGTATATGTGACAAATAATTGAATATTATATTGTTGTTATTATTACAGTTTTTAACCTTCTAAAAGGTTTTAATTGGAACATATTCAACTAGGGAACACCTTCATACAATTTGAGAACATCTGGGAGAACCAAACACCCCCTAACATTTGATTAACATATTATCCCTTAGAGAACCCATAAAGAACATATATTTAGTAGACTTTTCTGGGTAAATGTGTGTGTGTGGTATAAACTCCAACGTTATGGTTCTCCTTTTTTTTTATCTTCTTATGGTCTAGAACCTGTCAGGAGTTAGCAATGATCTCGTTGGTTTTTGGTACATTTGCTTCTTCAAGAGTTCTTTGAGGATTTAATGGATAACTCCAACGTTCTTCTGCTTGCACTCTTTGCTTTTTTTGATAAGAAATCACTTTTTAAGAATCTTCTAAGAAGGTTCAATAAAACGAGAACTTCTCTATTTGAATTCTCTTCCTGTCTGATGTTTTTAATGTCCTCCTGAGGGATGAATGACGGTGCTGTGGCTCCACTGCATCACGGATGAACCCAAACAGTGAGAAAGCATGACGGGCGCGAGGTCAAGCTGTTCTGACCGTCCTTCTGGCAGGACGGACGTGTGTGGATTGCGTTCCTGTGAACAAAAGAAGAATGAGAGTGAAGAAAGGAACCCCCTAAGTGCCAGATTAATCATTCATGCCACCCAGGGGAAGGTGGGATAATGAGGCTGATCTAGTTTATTCTCCATGTCCTTAGTGGATCACATGGGTGATGAGTGAGGAGCAGAGATAGATCAAATCGGGGCTACGACTGACGCTTCTTTTATCTCGTCGTGACTCCTCGAGGCGTTAATATTCCAGCCTTATACAAGATTGATAGGGATTTGGTAACACTTCATTTAAAGGGAACTGACGTTAGGGATTCATGACACATTCGTGAGAGCTGCATGAATATTTCTGTAAGTTTTGTCTTTAAAAATGACACAAGAAACATGTTAAACCTATCGGTCATGAAGGTTGTGGTTTTGTTGTTTCTAATAAGATGTGAGCTGATCGATTTTGAAACTGTATTTAGTGAATCTGTGTTTTACACACGCAGGAAATGAACTGCAGCTTGTCGGTGCATTTGAAGTGAAGTGTATTTATTTACCCCAGCTGTGTGAATGAGGTTAATTATGTTCTCTAACAGTAGTTACATAATTACCATTACAGGCATAAAGTACCAGGCTTGTGGAGGCTCCTAAGTCACACCTGACTTGCCGCTTTTGCCTCTGCATTTCGATAAACTCTCATCCTTGGGTATTTAAAAAAAAGTATTTTTAAAAGTATAACATTTCTAATATAATCCTCTCTCTCTCTCTCTCTCTCTCTCTCTCTCTCTCTCATTCATTGTCTATATCACCGTATCCTGTATACAGGGTCGCTGGGGCCTGGAGCCTCTCCCATCAAATCCATCAAAGTGCACACACTCACACACACACACACACACACTACGGGCAATTTGTTAATGCCAATTAGCCTAATCTGCATGCTTTTGGATTGTGGGAGGAAACCGGAGAACCCTGAGGAAACCCACCAAGTACGGGGAGAACATGCAAACTCCATGCACACAGAACCTGAGGCGGGAATCGAACCCTGGAGGTAGAAGATCAGAGTGCTAACCACTAAACCACCATGGCGAATCCACAGTATCTTAGAGATCCTAAATCTGGAAAGCACGGCTTTTAAAAGCTATTTTGGCCGCAATGGAGCTTTCCAATGCTCCGAAAAGTCAAAACGGAGTAAAACAAAAAACAAGTCTTGTTAGTCAGCGAAATGATTTCTTGACATGAATTCAATATTACAAGCAGCTAAAATTAGCAGGACGTGCACTGTACTGTATGTTAGGTAATGTGATGTTTTATTTTCACCTTTACTTCAGAGAAAACAACATCCTGATAACCAGAGATCCATTTCAATGAAATCTTTATCTCACACGTGTTAGTCATATTTTTCTCCCCTCAGGCTTTTTCCCTTCATTTCCTAGGAGTTACGATATTGGATCATTCGATCCACAGGGTATTGGCACAGGTTTTTTACGCCAGATGCTCTTTCTGGCGATACCCAACCATTTCTCTGGTCTTGGGACTGGCACTGATGACGGCCTGCCTTTCCAGTGGCTGGGAATGATATGGGCATAGGGTTAAGGGCCACGCCCAAGAGCCCAACACTGACTACCTGTCGGTTGAACCCCTGATCCTCTAATCAGCAACACAGAGCCTCAACCACCAGAGCCGCCGCTGCCCTCTATAATACTACTACAGTATATGATAATAATTAAGCTGATCTTTCTAGAAAGCAAGGCTGAATATTTAGCTGACGCTAGCTACTGTAGGAGTAGGGCATTGTTATGATTATGGTGTATGTCGTCTATAAGTCAGTTTTATTCATTTCAGCACCAAACAAGCTGTGTTTTTTAACATATAAAAGACAATGTTCTGATGATAATGAAACATTCCTTCGATTAAGTCTTCTTCTATGGCGGTCCCTCATGTCCCACTTCACTTAATGATGTCCTGGTGATCACAGTTACTGTCAATACACAGAAATTCTTTCTGAAAAACAAAAGTTAAACTTTATGATGGATTTACAGTCCACAGCCCCAGGGTTTTTTTTTCTTTCTTCTAGTTCTTCTTCTTTTTTTTTTAATGCAAACACTGCAATACAGCAGAACACTAGGAGTTGGATCGCACTCGGATCGTCTCCGGAGCAGCTGCCCAGGGACTGGGACCTTGTAGGGGCTTTGTTTTGTCTGTTCATTACAGTAATCCAGTGATGTGCTGGTCCTCCATCTGGCTATTGTGCACCACAGTGTCCCCATAAGACCTGTTTTATTTTCATTGTACTTCCAATAGAGCTGAGTTACATGGATCGCTGCTGTCGAGCGTTTATCATGAACTGTAAACAATACATCACAATAATACTAATGAACATTTCTGACATGGAAATACGTAATGGCTTCATTTTTATAATATATGTACAGTTTGTACATATATTTTGCTTTGTAACAGCAAAAAGCAAACGTAAAATCAAACAGAAGTAAGAGAACTGCGGGCTATATAGGGTTAATGCTAAAGCTAACACAAATAACAGAGACAAGAACTTAAGAATATCAAGGATGCACAGAAATCAGGATGGGATTTGAGTTACAGATGAACGACTGAAGGCCACATGACTGGTGACGTGCAGGACCGGATCTGAAGTTATGTAACGCAAACGTCAAAACGAATGCAAAACCAGCAGGAAGTGAAATAGTTTGAAGCATCTTGGAAAACGTCTCCAGGTGAGTCCAGTGAAGAATCAGAGCGATGTATCTGGGGTGGAGGAACGGTCCGACACACCACGCTGATATCCTCAGAGCCGTAGAGATATATACAGTAGGCTCTGCATTACAGCAGTAACGTACAGTAATGCGTCCAAGACGTGTCCAGAAGACGGAGTGTATCAGCGTGAGGTCTTGTCCAGGCCACGCTCCGTGATAATTCAGCCAGGAGCCCCGGCGACAGCTTTTACTGTAGTGCATGATTCAGGACCGGCGGCCGCTTTGTGCAGCTGACAAAGTCGAAGGCTGTATTTCCGGGAGTCCTGCTATTTTCTTTTATTTATTTATTTATTTATTTATTTATTTATTTATACTGTCTGCATGTCTGAGCTCTAAGGCAAACTGAAACCACCCCTGCACTCAGAAACATAATTTTCATAGTTTCCATAGCAACAGACACCATGTGCTTACAGTGCGGTCCTGCCCCACCCCCCACCCACCCTACACCTCCACACCCCGCCCCCTTTACTGTCCACGGTTTGTGTTCACCTTTAGGTTTGTCAGGAAGTTCTGAGTAAATACCCAGTGAGGTCAAAATGAGACATCAGTCATGTCTTCTCTAATCTTCTATCTTTGAGCAGTCAGGTACAGGATTACAGAATGTTTTACTCTAAATGCAGAATCTTCTAGCAATCTAATGTTACTGAGGTCTTTTACTAAAGAACTCTAACCAAAAAAACGATTCGGTGCTAGCGGATGCCGGTCAGTTATTCATTCGTTCATCTTCAGTAGCTGCCTGGTCAGGGCCACGCGGAGTTTCTCCTTTGGGAATTGTCGCAAATTAAGTTGAAGCAGGATGCTTATTCGAAACAAGCTGGCTAGTCTATGTGCTAATATCAACAGAACAAAATCCCCCCGCGTCTCAGTCAGGATTACGTACGGTATTTCTTTTGCGTACTGTATTATGCTACGTGTAATAGAATAGCATTAGCAGGGAACGTTAACCTGACAGAAGGATATGAAGCCACTTCTAATTTGCATAAAGCTTTTTATTCTGTATGAGCATAATGGTGTGAGTGTAATGCTACAAATTAATTATTCAACATGTACATTTATCATAGTACTTAGGAAAAGCGCTTAGGAGGACTTGTAAATCTGCGACACCGGACAAACCCCCGGGCGTGAAAAAAGGAAATAAAACATGGTGGAAATGAAACATCTTGGCTGTCAAGAGCCGTGGAGCCGATGCTGTATGATACAAAACATTATGTAAAATAAGTAAGAATATGCAGATTTGAAAAACAAAAGAAAAGAAAAATGAAGCAAAGTCTGATGTCCTGAATTAATGAGAGTGAAATCATAGCAGAAATTAAACAGTTACAGTCTCTCTCTCTCTCTCTCTCTCTCTCTCTCAGACACATACTGTATTATTAGCACTCACAAATATCTACACACAAACATACTTTGCATGAGTAATGCAATATTCAGGTCTGGACATCTCTAAATAAATCATCTGAGACGCAGTCTGCTCGGTCCACTGCATCCATCACCGTGTGTTTGTGCGAATACACACAGCTCAGCATTAATACGAGCGCTAAGTGAGGAATAAACCCCTGAGAGTGCTGCTGTTACAGGAAAATAATCGACAGTGGAGTTGCTGTTCCATCGTTAATGTCCTACCTGACGTTTTACAGACACGCGACTCAGATGAAAGAGCAACTTAATGAGCGATAGCTTCTGTTCTGCTGATTACTTCACAAGCGGTGAGTCGTTGTGGAACGCGTAACTTATTCAAAAGAGAAACACGTGTGTGAAAATGGATGTGTGAAGAAAGTAATAAGGATATTCATTTACAGAAGTTTGGCTTGTTATCATAGCGTGATTAGCTCAGACGCTCTACAAATATGCGCTTCTGTTTGCTAGCATTAGCATGAGCGACTTCGGTGCTTCTGTTGCAGGTGAGAGGATGCTGCGGAACACGCGGTGCTTTATGCTTTATAAAACGATGTGCAGGTGACGTTAACTAATACACTGACATTTCACGCTTTCCAATTAATAGCTAACTAACGATTCTGGGGTCGAACCCCAAATAATGTTAAATGGAAAGTTAGTGCGCTATGTAGGGTCTACGATCCCTTTATTCACCACACCGAGTAGTGCCCTTGATCAGGGGTTAGAGAGGGATTTGGGATTCAGCCTTGTGTTAGAAGCTAGTTAGCTTTGTTGCTAAGCAATTCAGAACAAGAAGGACAACACATCGACCAATTAGCAAAAAACAAAAGTGTATTATAGAAACAAACTAATCAAAAAGGTGCACAAAACCAACAAAGAAAACAATATTTACAAAATATATACGAACTAAAGCCGTGTGTGTGTGTGTGTGTGTGTGTGGAGAATGTCCAAAGTCAAGGTTATTGCAATAGTGTGTGTGAGGACAGATAAATTGGTCTCGACAGAAATTATGGAAAAAATCTGGACAAAATGTAGAAATGAATAAGTTACTTACATACACTGATTAAAAACTACATGTTGTAAAAAGTGGAACGTTTATACTTAGCTCCGCCCACAAGGCTCCATAAAAGGCAATGCTGAAAACCACAAAATTATGACTAAACGGTGAAACTGTGTGATTACGCGCTACGTTTTCTAGTAATGCAGCTCAGGCGGTGCAGCGCATCAGCTACGACAGACTTTAATACAGATTTCAGCACGTGAATTAGAATGAACGGCTTCTCCTCCTTATTTTTATTTATTACTTTAAGAATAAAAAAATTGTTTTTTTTGAAATTACGATCAGAATTTTATGGAGCGTTAACTGAAATGAATAAGCGAGTTAAACTTTACAGAGTAATTTGTACACGCTCACAATTAAATCTTAAAAAAGATTTTTTTTCTTCACATTTTCATATAATACATAACGACTTCCAGTGAGTGATTTATAAATAATTTTATTTGTGTACAGAACGATAAATAGAACACAATATTTTGTGCTGAAAAATAATTTACGGCTTGAAGTGGTCACAGTGAGCAAAGTTGTAAAATGACTTTCCAAAGTGATTAATTAGCTGAGTAAGCAAGAACAAGTAGTGGGCTTTCTTGAAATATGATATTTGCTCAATAAATTCACCAAAAAAATAAATATAACAACAGATTTTATTTTAATGTTAATATTTCAGTAGAATGTTTGTGTGGTTTAAGGGTTTAATTGATGATGATAATATTTTGGGTGTCTGAGGAATTTCTATTTCACTATTCAAAGCGATATGATTGAGCTCAAAGCAAAGTGTGTGTGTGTGTGTGTGTGTGTGTGTGTGTGGGGAAACACTTTGGAAAAATCACATGTTTAATTACAAGACTGTGTTTGTGTTCATGAATATAATATGCTTTGCGTACGGTTTGGTACGAGGCGGTGAAATATTAATAGGATAAATCTCCTGCTCCGCCGCTCCACTCGGCTTTGTTCAAAAATCTAATCACGCCATGTTCCGTCATCCATCACGCTCGTTTGGAATTTGCCGTAGTAATGAGAAACCTGATGAGAAAACTGGCATTCTCTGTCTCGCAGGGGGTTTAATATGATTTAGTAAAGCACAGAAAGTTTACTTTATGAAGTGTTACAAGTGTGTTTTAAAAGCAGCAGGAACTTAATTAGCTCTAAAGCACACAGAGGAGGAACTGCTGCGTCAATTACAGTTGATAATAAACACTAGATAGATAAACTGATTGATAAACACAGGAACCGTTGTACTTTTCACGCCTTTATCTCAGTTCCTGTCGTGCTGTGCGCGCTTCCTCTGCGGATTTTACTTCGATGTTTTCACACACAGCGACTCACAGTTTCAGCTGATCCAGAACCGGGAGATCTGATTGGTCCGCTAGTTCATTAATATTCAGACATTTTATTTGACAATTTTTAGAATTGGGTACATTTAACAGTACACGTCTAGGATGCTTCCAGAAACATAAAGCTGGGGATTGGAAGAGTCACGAGAGGACGGAATCATTTCACGTCAACTTCCTCCAAAGTGAAAAAATAATCGGAGACAAATTGGAGACAAAGAGGAACATTGTCTGAAAAATTTGTTCTGCTAAATTTTTAGGGCGAGCTGACTCGATAAATAGCTCCAGAATGATTGGTAGCATTTAATAGATAAGTACATACAATAATGCGGATGATAGATAGATAGATAGATAGATAGAGTAAATAGATTGATAGATTCTGAACTATTGACAGGAAAATAGACAGACAGACAGATAAATAGATAGATAGACAGAAAGATGGATAGATAGATTATTGACACCATTACATATATAGAATTAAGCACAAACAGAAACCAAAAAAAAAAAATCCCTCTCATTTTCTCTTTGTTTCTGGTTTTATTTAATTTTTTCGAGTATACAATATGAATAAAACAAAAATAAACTTTATAAAATGTAAACAATCTGAACGCTCCTGATGGAACTGAAAGTAAAGTCTTGATGTTTCCAGCAGAACCTCTCTGACCCATTTCTGTCATGTCCCGCTCCTGAGTCACCGCCGGGTCCGAGCAGCGCTTCCCGGCCCGAGATTTAGTCCAGAACACAGCGGCAGTCTGACAGCGAGCGGTCATGTGCCACAGAATGAAATCAGTCTCAACCTCCCGCTGCTGTGTTGAGAGGAAACATAAAGCCGGCGCTGAGAGATGAAAAAGAGGTGAGAAATTCAATGAAGCTGTGCAGAGGGAGTAATTATTCTCACACTGGCTAGGACACGCATTTCACTGGGGACACAATTCTTTATACTTTCTATACATTCTCATGTGCACTATTCATCTTTCGAGCAATAGACGTCTCTCTTATATAAATGTATGTTTTGTTAAATAATAAGAGTGAGGTAAAGGGCCGTGTGCTGAGATCATTACCAGCGTACTTATCACTGACTGCACTGAAAATAATGATTAGGCTGCGTTTCCAGCTCGCCTCGGCGCGCCGCTCTTCCTGACAGCCCGTCTGCGTTTCCTCTTAGAACTGCTAAGTGATAAACAGTGTGCTGTATGGAGGAGATTTTTTTTTGAGATTATATATTGTTCTCAAAATGTCTTTTAATAAAGATTGAGTTAAAGATCTTGCATTTTTTTTCTTCTTACACTTTTTATTCTAGTACAAGAAGAACAAAGAACAATAAAGTAGACGATGTTTTCGAGATTTCTAGGTCTTTTTCTCTGAAATATCTGAAATATGCATAAACTGCCCCATAAAATAAGTGTTGAGTTGGTATTAAGATGAGTGTGTGAGTGTGTGAGGTGCACATAGTGTATAAACCAAATGTCCACTAGGAGCTGCTCCAAAAGTGAGTCAATCCCCATAGTGCCCCAGGTTAAAATGCAACATGTTTACAGCCTGCTACAAAATCGGTTTTGGTCTCCTTAGCCATACAGTTATGCATAATTAGGGGCGTGGCTGATTTGAATGACTGCATTGCAGATACTGTATCCAATCGCTAGCAGTGTGCTATGCATTACTTTAGCTAACTGGAATCATTGTATTTGAACTCACCACAAACACTGTATGAGTTGACGACGTTAAGGTACGGATGATGGAGTTCAGTGAAATGCACCAGCATATAAATTAACGTTAGCCACCTTAGCATTTTAGCTAAGCTAAAATGGATTAACTGGTGTTCAAAATGAGTCAGCACCTGCCAAGATGGCGATGACTAGCGCTCCCACACTTGAGCTTCAAAGACAGAAAACCCTATAGGTGGCGCCAGAGAGTCCAGTTTGTCCAGTTCTGTTTATATCTGTACAAAAGGTTTTGTCTGTACATTGGGTCAGAACTCACTCGTTCAATTATATCTTTATGATGACCAGAAACCAGTCTAAGAAAAAATTCTGTCTGTATGTCTGTCCAGCAGATTTCGTCACAGCATCACGCAAAACTGGCTGGACAGAATTACGACTACAATAACGGGTACTAATGCTAGAAGTCTACATCCTAAACTCGTGAACTCATAAACTCATCCTGCAAGAAGAAGATGGAGATTCGATCGTTTTGGATTTTCTATCTTTATACAAGCACACGTTTTTATTACCGGATGTTTAATTCAGGAATTCAGCAATAACTGTGGTATTTTAGACAGAAAATTCCAATTATAACATCCTAACGATATGATCCCATAACTCTCTAGATATTACCAGAGCTAATGGCTAAGCTAAACCACGACGTGCATGACTGATGGCAAATGAAAAGAGATGCACAGGAAATCGCTAGCTACATTTGTGTAGCTGGTTTATTTCATTCAATCACTTCGCTAGGTCGCTAATTCACTTAGCAACACAACATCGATGCGAGAAAAGCAGACTTGTGGATATTTTCTTGCACTGGTTTGTGGATTTCTGGCACAGTGTTACTTTTTTTTTTATTAATGGCATTAATAAATATTAATTTATTGTTGGTAATATTACTGGCTTCGTGAAAGTGTGAAAAAGGTTAAGGAGACAGATTCGCCTGGCAGGTTACATAATCACAGGGGAATGAGCAAACAAGCAGCAGGTGTTAGCATCCAGTCATCATCGATGAGGAACCTGAAATCTCAGACTGGGGGACGTCCACGGAGGAACCGTCAGCTACAAAAGCCGGAGGCGATAAAGACCAAGCGTGCAGCATCTCACGGCACCGCTAGTACGAGTAGAGAGCGATTCTTGGATAGAAGGTGAAGTTTGATGCGAGTTTGGCCGTGTTTCCTGGATGGCGGTTGGAGGTTAACCCTGAGGAGACGGGAGCTCTGCCAGGAACGCTTGGCAACATCAGATCTGCTTTGTCAAAATACATCAACAATATTGACTGTGGTCTTTTTCATGGCGTAAGCTCCTGGCAGTGTCGTGTCGGATTAGTGATGCTAATTTACTGGAACTGGTAAAGGATCGTGGAGTTATTATTACTGTCAAACTGCATCCGGCTGCTTAAACTATTTATAAAATTCAATTTCTATGTCCGACCCAGAATCTTTCTTATCCCAGTTCCATGATATCGACAAGATTTGTTTAAGAGGAACGAATTCTCAGCATGAGGTCTTACTTTAATAAGCAGCGAGTGAATCTGCTCCTGGATATCTCCTGAACGAGTCATTGATTATCCACACGACATGGCATGACTCCATTGTGCTTGGACTCGCGGCAGAAGGTCTCCAGTGCAAAGCCTTTTCCCGTATTCACCCTGTCCTGTTCAAAAAAAAAAAGAAAAGGCAATTTCCATAAGCTTGCCTGAATCAGTGGGCAGTGCTGAATAAAGCGCTCGGCAGAGCAATTCCTGTTCATGCGGCAGGCTGCTGAGGGAAATGAGCTGTTTCAGGGTCAGAGGATCTTCACTACAGACCAAATCTGTCTGCACTTCCTCCATAAATCCCAGCACGGCACACTGATGATTGCACTGACATGCCGAAAGCTCAGGTCCAGAATAGGTGAGGACAAATTCTCACTCTTGTGTCCGACCATAAATACTTCGACACCGTTGACCATGAACAAGGGCGTAAAAATGACAAAGTATCACATCCAACAGATGTAATAAAATAGAGTGAAATACAGATGGATGGCTGATGTGTGTCTGAACCACTACATGTAAGAGAATGCCATTGTGTCTCTTCCTTACTTTATTTCTCAGATTCATTTTGGGGTTAAAATTACTAAAGGATTTGTTTGTGTACTGGTGATTATTGAGGGTCAGTAGCCGCTACGTGCTTTTAAAAACAGCAATGGATGTGAGGATGTAAGAGGACTTAGAGTATGATGCAATGTTCAGACATTCAGATGATAGATCACCAGTGGGTGTGCGCAAACAAAAAATAGCTGCATTTTGTTCTTTCATTTTTAAAACCGACTTAAACAAACCAATTAGATTCCCCCTTGCTAATGTGACATCATAAAAGAAGAGCAATCCCAGGGGACTTGATGGATACATAGATAAATAGATAGATAGACACTTCATTGATCCTGAAGGAAATTCCCAACATCTAAGATAAAAAGAGTATAAACTATATAAAGAGTATAGAGAATGAATGAATATGTACAAATATCTGTGAATTAAGATGAATATTAGTGGATAGATGACAGAAAATTGAGATGTACTGTACAATAAGTTATGAGATAACTCAGGGCTCTACAGTGACAAGAAAAAGAATGTGAAGCTTTTAGAATTTCACGATTTTCTTCATTAATTTGTCATAGAATGTGATCTGATCTTCATCTACTGTAAGTCGAAAGTATTGACAAATGCCTAAAATAGTCCGAGAAAATCTGATCTTTCAGGTCTTTCCATAGTGAGAGTGGATAAGATATGGGAATCCTTGAGTTTATGACTTCAAAAAAGCTAATCAGGCGTTAGCATACCTGGAGTTTGGAGGTGTGGACCAGAGCTAATGACTGATTCAAATGTTTTGAGTTTGCTCCGCACAAGAGGAATGCACTAATGTGAGCCATGCGTCATCAACATGAGCTTTCAGAGGATCTACGGTATGATCAAGAATTGTTCATTTACATAAAGCTGGAAAGAGTTACAAAGTGGTTCAAAGTGAACTTCAGAAATTCACCAGTCTACAGTTAGGCGAATGGAGACACTTTGGGAATGTGGCTATTCTACCAAAAAGAGTGCACCCAGTCCAAATGACCGGAAGAGCACAACGAAACCACCCCAAGGAACAGCCAAAGATCTGCAGGTTAACATCCTGGTTCATGAGTCTACAGTACGCAGACATTGGACAAGTGGGGTCCATGGCAGGACACCACCAAGGAAGAACAGCGTATCCAACTCCACAGCGGTTTGGCCGAAATGTTTTGTGCAGTCATGACACCGAGACTGATCTATTTGGAAAGAACATGCAGCACTACATCCGGTGTGAAAAGGCCACTGCATATCATCCCTACTGTAACATTTGGTGGAGGAAACATCATGATTTGGGCCTGCTTGCATAGAGGGGAGTAGAAGTAGAACTCTGTAGGGGTCGTGTGATAGAACAGGACAAGGACCCAAAACTCCAGAGCAAGTCCACAACAGGACGGCTTCAGAAAACCAAATTCCATCTTCAACCCAATAGAGATGATGTGGAACGACTTGAAGAGAGTCACACACACGAGATGTTTGAGAAGAATATTCTGCCGGGAAGAATGGCCTGAAATTCCTCCTGAACGATGTGCAGGTCTGATCCACAGCTACAGGAAGCGTCTGTTTGAGGTTATTGCTGCCAAAGGGGGCGGGGTCAACCAGTTATTCATTCCAAGGGTTCACTTCCTTTGTTCACTACCACTACGAATTGTCTTACACCTTTATTACGTCTTTATTGCAAACTAAACTGCTGCAGAATTAAAGCTTGTATGTAGAGTAGCGCTCCACTCTGTTTCATGATGGAATGTTCTTGTAGCAGGTTATTGTTTGATAGGAGCAAACCCCATACCGCTCTTCTCAAGAGGACCAGGGATCAGTTCTCCAGGTCACTCCGGGGCTTGAAACCGACTTTTCTACCTCACCAGATGTACAGAACTCTCCGGGCCAACAGCACAGAGCCTCACAAAACAAACAAAAAAAGACTTATATTTAAGAACATGATCCCTGTGGAATTTATGTAACTTGACCAGAAAGGATTAAGGATATGAGCTTAAAAAACACACACATCCTGCCATCGTGCCTGTCGTTATTATTTTATGCCAAAACCATCCGCCTTTTTTAGAATCATTGTAGGATTATCACATGCCAAGAGATCCATTCACAAACACATTTTCTTTGTCTTTATAAACCTGTCTCTCTTCTTTTTCCTGGAGAATTCCAGCTGGGAAAAAAAAAAAAGCCCTTGGACAAAATGATAAAACACTCGATGAAAAATGTCACCGCCGGAACATCACTTGGAACATCATCTGCACCTGGACTGAAACGCAGCGTCGCGTGTTTTCGCTTTTTCCGCCCCGCGCAAAAAATGTGTTGTTGTGGTTTGTTGGTTAAGTACACGAGCGCTTTCGATACGATTCATAGCTCAGGAGTGTGTGAGGTGCGTCTTTATGTGATGTTGATGATTCACACTGCTTTAAAGTGGAACGTTCGTCTTATTATTTACCTCAATGACGAGCTTCCTTATCTCGGCTGTACGGAGTGTGTGGAAGAGGAGATATTATGTTATCAAAGCAAAGCTGTGGCGGCTCTACAATTTTATCCATTACGGCTAAGCGACAGGCTCCGTGTTTATCTCTCACTGCTCCGCTTTTATGTTTGAAGAGTCGTAGAAGTAAAGAAATAAACCCTGTGTGTGTGTGTGTGTGTGTGTGTGTGTGTGTGTTATAGTAAAATACTGGCTGACATGCTGGTGTGTTGAAGCAGAGTTACTAAAACCCGGCACCGACTGTAAGTGAAACCTCAGGATACGAGTTTAAAACCTTGCAATAGCGAGTGGAATTTCGTATTGTGAAACGCGTTGTCCCATAGGAAATAATGTAAATACAGATAATCCGTTCCATTCGCCCAAAAATATTACCAATATTACCAGTTTCCAACTCTATAATCATAGTTTTGCATATAAAAACAAATCAAAACAATTTAGAAAAGGCAAGTACGTTAAGTAAAATATGAAATAAATAGACATTAAACCGCATGTAACCTTAATTTATTATTCCTCTTGGCACCGGCTGCTTTAAAAACCAAACTTTCCTTCTTGGCTCCCGTGATTCTACGTCTTCACTAAATCTTACACAATGATTTACACAAGGACGATGTTCTGTTCAGCTCGGTTCAGCCGCTTAAAAATGCTTTGCATGCCGAGGCAAAACAAGTGTTTATAGCTGCTATAATGTAAGTGACAACAGGAACTCAGTTGTTTTATGACTGTAATTTTAAATTTAAATAAATAAATAAATATATGAGATGTATAAGAGGAATAAAACCCTCCTACTGTATGCTGGAGGAGAAATCATTCCACAATGAATATATAAAGAATGACCGGGACTGATACAGTGTACAGGACCACACACCGAACTGTTACACACTCATAACCTTCCTTTAGCCTTTAGCCCTGAAAAAAATACCCACAAATCACCTTTTGTGTGTCTATCCTATGTTGAAAGGTGTGACCTCGAGCTCGCTCGGAGCACGCGGGAGGATCTATTAAAGCCGAACAGCGTGAGCTCACTGCACTTTCGGATAAAGAATATTTCCGCTGAAAAGACCACATCTGCCTCTAGATCTCAGGCTTTTGACATTTTTATGAGCTACCGTTGTCATAAGGCTTTTTTTTTTTTCATAGACAGAACTYAAAAAAAAAAAAAAAATGGCAGAAAATTCATCAAATGAAGGGAGGAATGATAATGCAGGCAAAAGTTAAAACGGAAATAAGAACTGAGAAAGGAGTCGTGGTACGAAGGTGATCAGAGCTTTGAGTATTGCACTGGTTCTCTTTGTGGACAAACTAAAAAACAACTAGCTCAGCGGTTGGGCACAAAACTAGTAAGAAGATGAGAAGATGGCACTGATGAGGAACCATGACTATGAGAAGATCAGACACATGAAAAGAAAACTGGTGAGTCGTCATATCAAGTCTTATTAGTCATGCAGGCCAGCAGTGTGCGCTATGGAGTGAAAACGTAGCAAATCTTTTTGAATCATTCATTCAAAAATCGGTTGACCATCTCCGCATCTTCGTGATTCTTTATCAATTCTGAGAAAGTTTCAATCCTAAGCGTTGCTTTAAAGCACTTTAATGAAGACGCTCCATGCAGCTGGTGACTCCTGTTGTGATTATAAAACATTATACATTAGACTATCAAACCACACGGCTGATGATGTTATTTTCAGGGGTAGCAGGGAGTCCCGGTGTCGAAATGAGTCCGAGTGATTCCTCTTTCTTACTCCATCACTGAATCTTCATTTAAATATTCTAAAAATGGGATTTCAACTTTTTGATTTCCTGAAGCGCTCTTCTTAACCAAACTCCCACTAGCCGTATCTCAGGAACCCGGCATCCCATCATAAGGGATTCTAGGACTGTAAACTTCAGGAAACACAGGACACTGGGGATATGGGATTGTTAGAGCTGATGCCACTGGAACTGTGGGACCACTGGACCTGGAAACATGGAGCCGTGGGACAATTTGGCCTACGAACGCAAAAATCAAGGAACATGGGAAGAAATGGCACAAGAAACACTGTGATGCCATGTCTGTTGAAAAAGACGAATGTGGACATGATGGACATACTATAGAACTCTAGGAACACAGATTTCTGGGAGGAGCCGGCACTGGGAAGTCTGGCAGTAGAAACGTTGGAGCACTGCTCACAGGTGATGCTGGAAGTATATATAGTTCAGGGAAAGCTATGACACCACGGAACCTCGTGATCTCAATACCAAAATGCATAAATAAATGAGCCATGTAGCTCAGGCCTGAGGCTATACAGAGGCGCGAGTACACCGAGAACATGGAACCACTTCAGAACGAAACACAGAACCAGCAAGACGAGCGTACAGGAGATCTCCTAATCCAGAGCGAACACAGCTACATACAGAAACAAACCAACCACAGGACGGGTGAAGACAGGATTACAGCAGATATATACATAAGCACCGTTGCCATGGCAACTGCATTGTGACAACCACGACCATAAGCTCCAGCTTTGATACTTTAAGCATTAAGCATTCAGAAATGAAAATAATAATTAAATCAAGCTCACGCAAACCTGATTAATATGAATGCAATCATGAGCTCATGTTCCTTCTCTCAGGCTTGATTGTGGACGAGATGTTATAGTTCTGTCTCGTGATTTGTTTCCTCACCTCAAAATGTCACAATGCATCTTCTTCTTCTTCTTCTTCTTCAGAAAGCTAAAGTGAAACTTTTGAAATGAAAAACCTCACTAGTAAGCAACATGACGAACAATTATAAACCATCTGCCATGACACGACTCTGACTGACTCGCCCGCTTTCCCTCTGTGTGTCCGATTCCTGAAACAAACAAACAAACACTTCCAACACGAGGAACTGACATGGATCAACCACGAAACTGTGAATCTCCACCACGGTGCTTTGCTCAGGGATGCTGGTGTGATGCATTAGGATCAGGAGCGCGAGTTCAGCGAGATCAGACCGAGAAATGAAGACTGTCACTCTGTGTTCACATTCACATCTCCAATTACAAACCCTGACAATCACTCACTCACTCACTCACTATACTGGCTCGCAGGGGCGGAGTCTATACCAGGAGGCGGGGTATACCCTGGGCACACACTCACACACACTACGGGCAACTTGGGAGCGGCAGTCAGCCTAATCTGCATGTCTTTGGACCGTGGGAGGAAACCGGAGAACCCGGAGGAGAACATGTACACTCCATGCACTCAGAGGCGGGAACTGAACCCGAACCCTGAAGGTGCAAAAATAAATGCTAAAGTTGCACTTGGTTAGATTTTACAAATAAATTAATGAGAAAACTGAACAAACAAGTTTTGACTGCACACATTGTCCTGCACACTCAACTGCGCATGACTGTAAAAGTTACAAATGTAAAAATTCTGGTGGTCAAAAAGCGAAAAAAATGAATCCATAAGAGTCCACTTCAGAATGTCAGAACTGTTCCCTGGGCGGAAAAAAATCAAATCAATGGTTCACTCTTTCCTGCTGTTATTGTGATTCCTGTAACAGATCCAACAACGCGGCGCTGACATTACCGCGGCTCCAAATCGCAGGTTTATATCCGCGCGCTCCTTCTAATACGCTATCGTTTCTATAGCAACAGCTCGTTCACAGGGACGTGTGAAGCGCGCTCCGTTGTGTTTTTATTACTTATCACTTTAGCAGGACATTAAAGAAAGATTTAGCCTTGAAAGGACATGATTTTAGTGAAAGTGGACGTTTTGTGGGTTAAATCTCAGACCTGAAATAGCTTTTTAGATCCAGCCGCGCCTGGTGAGTGAAAAGGAGAGCGAGCGGTGACGGAAACGTGTTGAAGGAGTTCTAACGGAAGAACACAGCGAACGGTGTGAACATCTGAGGGACAAGAGTTCTTCTACAAATGTACATTATTCATTAGCGAAGGAGTAATTAGTCTTCTTGTGTCTTTATTGGGAATCTATAATGCTACTGTACACACACATTAATGTTGTGAAGGTTTATTATTTTCTGGAGTGCTACGAAGCTTTTACTCTATAAACGCTGGAACTCTTACACTTCTACAAGATGAGAAAAGATTTATTTTATTGTCACCGTAAAATATTTATAATGAAATGAAAAGTGCACTAACGCAAAATGGAGCTCAATAAAACCATCTTAAATAAATAAATGAAATAAATAAATAAGCTCAGCACTCCAGGCACGGGTGCTCGTTAACTAGTACAGTCACACGGTGCAAAGAATGATAAATAAACAACTAGTAAACAAACAAACAAACAAAAAAAAACTGTTAAATGTTAAAACTTCCTCTTGTTTATATTCTATTTGTGTTTATTTATACAAATATAAGACCTGTCCTCTTTTAAACAGCTTTCGTTTATAAAATTGTAGTTTATTTTATGATTTTATAGGAATTGAGGCCTCCGAGTGGCGCAGTGATAAAGTTCTCGCCCTATCATCCGGAGATCGCGAGTCCGAATCCTGGGTGGTGCTGTAACCTCTCGCAGCCGGAGGTCTAGAGAGAGCTGATTGGCCGAGCTCTCTCAGAGGGGAGGGATGAGAGGTACTTAGTGCTCCTCCCACATTAATCACGGCTCTACAGCCAGTCAGGGGCGTCTGTGAGCTCGCGCAACGGAGGGAGCGGATAGCGCTGTCCTCCGAGTGTGTGACTCCGCCCCCAACGGTGCACGAGCGAGCAGTTCGAAAAGATGCGGTCGGCTGGCGTCACGTGGTTCGGTGGAAACACGTGATAGTCTTCGGTCCTCCCGGCTGAGTGGTAGTAGTAGCCTTAATGTGGAGCCCCCTAGTGACGGGGAGGAATTGGACACGACTAAATTAGGGAGAAAATCTGGGAAAAAAATAAATAAATAATAATTTTTTATAGGAAAAATGATGTGACGCACCCCCACCCCCACCCCCACCCCCCTCCTTTCATTCTAAGCATTGAGACATTTTATGTCTTTTTTTCTTTAATTTAAGACAGGTCGTGCTTATTAGTCCTATAAACCTGATCATGACCCCAAGCTGTTGCTTTTGGACTCAATCATTAGTAAAAGTGTAAACGCGTAGGAACGTCAGACTTGTGTTTCGTCATTTTGTCATCATCATCATCATCATCATCATTTTAAAAAGGCAAGCATGAGACAACGGCTATTTTAGGAAAGGCAGAATGAAACCTGCAAAAACCCACAGGAAGTGACACGACAAACAATAATTAACCATCTGCAGTGACACAGCTCTGATGTCTCTCTCTCTCTCTGTTTCTCTCTCATTTCTAAAAATGGCTCCAACACACTGTCAAAAAAAATGTCTTTGACACATTGCTGTGAAAATTCCCCGCACTGAGCCAGGCTTTACTGAGGGACGTTTACTTTACCTGCTTTATTCACTTAGTGTCTTTATTCCTGTCATGGAACTATAACAATTGTATAGTCAGGTTTTTAAAGATTTCACTCAGAGGTGGTTACACGTGCTTTCATACAACAGCTTTAGGAAGACGGGGACATCGTCGAGCATCACTTATAGGCCTACCACCTATTATCACTCTCTCTCTCTCTCTCTCTCTCTCTCTCTCTCTCTACTGATTGTCCTGTACAGGGTCACAGGAAGCCTGAAGCCTATCCCAAGTGCCTCTGGGTAACAGGCAGGGTGCACCACGAATACCAGTTAGGAAACACAACAGTTTTGCTTTATCGCTTTCTGAAGAAGAAAAACACCAGTATCACTATGCCACCATTTTAATTTACTGAATTTCTTTTGTATTAAGAGAGATAGAGATCAGAGTTGAGCAACGCAGAACCGTGAGAGTGTGTGTTGTGTATGTGGATATGTGTGTGCGTGTGTGTGCGTGTGTGTGTGTGTGTGTATATGCGTGTGCTCAACCGTCACTGAAAAGTGCATTAGCATTCAAAGACTCAAAATCAAAAAGTCAGTACTGAGACTCACAGCCTGCTTCCTGTCCTTCAATCCTTGAACCTGCTACACTGTCAGCGAAACCTGGGATTGAAGGATGATACGCTCCGGCGAGTCCCTGCCCATCGCTGAAGTGATCCTAGTCAGGGACGGCAGGATGGGTCCATCTCTCTCTGAGAGGAGGCTGGCATCTCTGACAGGACAGAGGGGACACAACTGGTGGAGGATCATTTGGAGCCACACCAGGGTGAAGTTGGCTCCACTGCTCTCTCTCTCTCTCTCTCTCTCACTCCTGCCCTAACCCTAACCCTAACCCTAACCCTCACCCTAACCCTCACCCTAACCCTAACACTCACCCTAACCCTCACCCTAACCCTAACCCTCACCCTAACCCTAACCCTCACCCTAACCCTCACCCTAACCCTAGGTGAACTTTGGAAGTAATCAAACCTTAATCTATGAAAGCCGGGTTCAGGGTTGGGCTTTGGGAAATGCACAGATGGTGAAGTTGAGGTGAACACTGAATACACAGGGACATTCACAAATATCCAGCGGTTCCCATCACTCGTCTGTTCCAGGGAAAGAAGCATAAAGTGGAGGAGGTGCCACTCTTGGGTCCCTGAGCAAGGCCCTTACCCCTCAACTAGTCAGATGTATAATGAGACAAAATCTCACCCATCCACAAACCCTGAGGACAGATTGACGGATCCTGCAATGAGAACAGGAATGCATAGCTTTGGTTGGAAAGACAGAGTCAGTTCCATTAAAGTCAGATCTGTGTCAGTCAGACACCAAAGGTTGGGCTGACATACAGACATACAGACATACAGACAGGCAGACAGACAGGCAGAATTTTTTCAGAGACTGCTTTTGGCTCCTCCAATGTATGAAATGTAATCGATCAAACGTTCTGGGGATTCAGAACTCATAGAGCCCTCAGGAGCACTGGACTGACATCACTGATCACAATGAACCGAGGCCTCGGGAATCTGGAATACCTGGTTTTAGAAACACAACAGAGTGGCGCCACCAATAACAGCAACAACAAAACTTTGGGTAAAGGTGACGCAGGGATCAAACAGGAGAACCCTCGGGAATATCGGACGGTGGAAATGCTTGGATTCTGGAATGATAGGGTTCTAGAACACAGACTCTGCACGTTCACTTTAGCATCACAGCGGTGTTAGCCCGGTCTGGGTTTCTGGTGCATGAAGGCCTGGTTGCTATGAGAGCTTGTTTCCATGGCAGGAATAGAGGAAATCGGTTCCACATTTCCACAACAACACGTCCATTACTCCAAGCCACCGAGCCCTCGGGTGTTAAGTCTGAAAACACATCCTGGTCTTTGTTATCGCTCGCGGGTTTTCATATTTCATGTTCAGAACTTCAGGTCACAGTGACTCGATTTTCCGGACACAGAGAATGGAGCGCATGGAGTGCTTTTAATAATATTGTGCAAAAAAAGTGCTATGGAGAGGTACGCAAAACAAACGGCGAAAAGAAAAAGCCTCGTGCATGGGCTGTGTGTACTGATCTGTTGGTTTTGTACATTCAGGTGGTGTGCATTGACAAGAAACCGGCTCGGTGAAGAACGAGGAACAGTGCACGCTGCTCTATATGTATATAGAGAGAATACTGTATATACTGTGTGTGTGTGTGTGTGTGTGTGTGTGTGTGTGTATATAGAGCCGAGAGATGGTTACCAGCATGGTGTTTTTTCCTTGTCGCACACACACACACACACACACACACACACACACACACACACACACACACACACACACACATCCCTCCTAATTTTCTAGCAGGGTGACAGGCTCCTCTCTGTAGCGCTCGTCACACTCGCTCGTTCTGATGGACCGCGTCCACTTGTCAGGTGGATGAAGACAGATTTCCCCATAGTGCTTCTTTTGTGTGTGTGTGTGTATATGCGTGTGCT
>QMIH01000101.1:359070-380392 GCA_003987875.1 Clarias batrachus
CAAAGTGAAAATATGAACTAATCCCAGTCAAAATATTCACTTTATCTTTTCTCATTAATATCTATTGCTGCAGGTGTTTGTTTACATTGAGACAGTAGCGCATTAGTAGATTATTTTACAGTAGATGATTAAATCCCACACAGAACTGTTCATAACATCACTTTTACTCAACATTKWGATTTCACTGATGCTGCAGATTAAACTTCAGACTGAGATCTAAGTGCTGCAGGAGATTCAGTCAATTCTGTCCAGTTTTGCCGGACAGACATACAGACAGAGAGACGTGATTGAAGCCCCGCCCACAGTTTGACGCAATCGCAGTACACTGTTTAAACTTACAGTTTATATTCCAGCACATACCTGCTGATAACGTCACTTTTACTCCACATTTTAATTTCATTTTATGATGCAGATTAAACTGGCTGGACAGACAGACAGACAGACAAATTTGAGACAAACCTGAGACTGGTTTCCGGTCCTCCGATGGATGAAACGTAAATATATCACTGAAAGAGCGAGTTCTGACCCAATGTACAGACAAAAGCTTTTATTTTTATACAGTAGATAGTGTTAGGAATGACAAGGCTAGCCAAGGCTGATGTTCTGTAATTAGACTTTGTTAGAATTGAGGTGTGAAGTAAAAATCAAAAAGGCATGAGTGAAAAACAACTTGATTTGAAAAACCCGAGAAGAGAGCAGGAGGTGTTTGAACGCCTCGGCTCTCGAGGGATGGATCGGGTCGATACGCCTTCAGGAAACAGGTGAAACACCTCACCGTGCTTTCTGTTGATTTCCTTTCAAACTGACGAGACTTTCAGGTCTCCGTTTTCTTCCCCTCTCTTTCCCGCTCTGCTCATCGCGTATTCGTGGGGCGACGCGTCCAGCTGTGACAGATCAGCTCACTCCGCTAATCGGTTTCCTTCCATTAAAATCCCCTCCGTAAAAACAAGCGAGGTCAGCGGCCGGAAAAGTAAAGCAAAGTCACCGCAGTGTCATTCGCATCGTTAGCAGGGATATGCTAATGACGATAATTAGGCTGGATGTCATTAGAATGCAGAGCCATGTCCCTGCATTCAGGAGCTAATTAGAATTAATAACGATGTGGTGAGCTGGATATGTACAATTAACACCAATGGACATTCTGCCATCATGCATATTAGCACATTAATATTCATAATCACTGATCTGTTTGTCTATAGTGTATGATCCTTAGGTTGTTAAAGATGTGTATTTTGTGAATCAATCATAACTTATCGACTTTTTTTAATATGTTATATGAAATCCTTAGTTCATGCATATTCATAATTGTAATTATGAAATTTCTATAAAATGTATACGCCTGGAGTCATCAATATTCATATTTTTGTGCATAATCCTGTGCTCATTAATATGCATGCTAATCATTTTTTCTGCATATTGTGTACATGATTAATTTTCACAATCGTCATAGTGCATGTGTATAGTGTTTCCTTTATAAATATTCATACTTTTTTTTTTGTTGTTGTTGTTAAAATGTTCATTTGTACCAAAAGAAACGACTGGAGCGATGGAGCGATGAGGAAAGCGACATGTCGAGCGATCGATAGTCGTATTAGCGAGGCTGTAGCACGGCGAGTGCCGGTTCTGCTCTTTATCTCTCAGAAAGCAATTAGAGCAGTGAAGGTTCTGCGTCCACTCGGCTTTCTCGCTGTGTCACAGGTGCTGGGAATCATTAGTCTAACTGATGGGGAAAAAAAGAAAAATGACTTCCTGGTTCTAGCTCAAAGTGCGACACCCAGCGCTCACTGGAGTTTAAGCGTTCTTTGGCTGACACTCTGAAGGAACCCCTAAGATCAGATTAGGATTTCACCGTCATTATGAAGTTGATACCCATTAAAGAGACTGTACATCTCCATGGAAATGAAGGGGAAGAAAGGGAAGGGCCTTGAATGGTTTCATCGGGTAATTAATGATAATCAAGGGTTCTACTTGGAGCACGTTATAACAGAAGAACACGTTGTTGTACGGTTCTACATAAATGTGACATGGGAACCCGACCAGGGTGGCGTCTTGCCAGGGAGTGGCACAGAGTGCACAGACAAATCTGTCATTTCTTTTGGTCATTTTTGTCACTGTTTGAATCAATTAACCTTGATTCTAGTCTGTGAACGAGGCGTGGCACTGACTGGGAAGAGCTGTGACTCAGAATACAAGATGGAGAGCGGGGTGACTAAATGGACAACACCTCAGGTCCTCCCAAATGCAATATGAATCAATTAAACTCACTCACTGTATGAAAAGCAGGACGCAGGAAACCACAGATCATTCATAACCCTGTGAATATACAGTACAGACCAAAAGTCTGAGAGTCAAAGAGCTTGAATTTGTATTATGGCAAGAAAAAAGCAGCTAAGTAAAGAAAAAAACGAGCGGCCATCATTACTTTAAGAAAAATTGGGAAAACTTTGAAAGTGTCCCCAAGTGCAGTCACAAAAAGCATCAAGCGCTACAGAGAAACTGTCTGACATGCGGACCGGCCCAGGAAAGGAAGACCAAGAGTCACCTCTGCTGTGGAGGAGAAGTTCATCCGAGTCACCAGCCTCAGAAATCGGCGGTTAACAGCAGCTCAGATCAGAGAGCAGGTCAATGCCACACAGAGTTCTAGCAGCAGACACATCTCTAGAACAACTGTTAAGAGGAGACTGTGTGAATCAGACCTTCATGCTAGAATATCTGCTAGGAAACCACTGCTAAGGRCRGRMAACAWGCAGAAGAGACGCGTTTGGGCTAAAGAACACAAGAAAGAAAACTCGCTAAATGAGAAGGGGTGTCCAAACTTTTGCTCTGTACTGTGTACAGTACTGTACTGATTGACCTGCAACTTCCATTTCTCTGTTTTGTGAGATGTGAAATAGTTTAGTCTTGAACTTTAATTGGGGCTGGGTAATGTCCTGATGTCATCAAATAAAATAAATAAATAAATAAATAAATAAGACTAAGGTCAAAGCCATGAGGTGTAAAAAAAGAAACAGCAGCGAGAAGGAGAAAAAAGCAAAGGACAAAAAAGGGGTGCAGCTATGTCATCACACGTGTGAGTAAAACAGTATGTATGTGATAAAATAGGCTCGTACATCACTTATGTTTAACAAATTGTGTTTTTTCATTCTCTTTCTTTCTTTCTTTCTTCATTTTATTTATTTATTTTGGCCAGGGCACTGAAGGGGAGTTTGCCCAGGATACCATACGCTAGAACTATCACTGTAAAAAGGCAGGGTTCAGCGTTTACTATTCATACATTTATTTGTTTGTTTGTTTATTTGTTTGTTTGTTTGTTTGTTTGTTTATCTATAATTCTTTGGTTACAGCAGTGGAGGAAACATTATAGGTTCTATGTAGAACGTACAAGACGATTTAAGTTTTGCATCTTGGGGGGGCAGGGGACCTGGAGCGTATCCCAGGAGACTTCGTGCATGAGGTGGGATATACAGTACAGTACCCTGGACAGGGTGCCAATCCACTGCAGGGACCACATGAGCAACCAGACTCACAGACCCATTCACACACTACAGACAATTTGGGAACGCCAGTTAGCCGTTGTCTTTGGAACATGGGACTAAACCAGTGTATGTGGAGGAAGCACAGGGAGAACATGTAAAAAAGCAAACGCAAAGAAGCCCTCAGTATGAGTTCTTCATGATGAAACAGACAACAATGTTTTATTTATAAAGGAATATACTGTATATACTGATCTCACATAGACAGTACGCTGCGGTCATACGGCGGCCATGGTCTTCTCCATTTGTGGGTAAATTTAGCAAGCTAGACCAGCATGACGTGACGGGTAGAATGTGTAACGAGCAGACTGTGACAGTCAGCAGGATGTCATAGAGACGTACCACAAGACAGAAGAATGTCCTTTATATAAAGTGTTTACATCTCCTGCGGTTCCTTGTCAGTTATCTCTAAAAGTACCTTTCACCTCCAGACTGCAGGAGCATCTTCATACATGGTATTTATAACGAAAAGAATTCAGAATAAAGTTTAATAAATAAAAATGTCTTTTATCACAACCGAACGCTCTCAGAGGAGTGTCTGCTGGCACGGAGACCGTTTCTTCTCTGCCAACTTCCAAAAGAATGAAAGGTTTGTTTTTTGTTTTTTTGTTTTTATCTCTGTGAATCTTGTTTTTTTTTCTTCTAGCAAACCTTCTACAGAAAGGAATCTAGATGTCCAAGGAATACATTCTCTGGAAAAAAAAAATCTTCAAGCTTTATTCAATTTTTTTTATTTTTATTGTCATTTTATTTTATTTTTTTATTATTAAGTACCAGTCCTGAAGGGATATCCAACAAGATATATAAAATATGATATGATATTATAAAAAGTAGAAAGGTAGAAGCTGTTATGTCATGTCTGTTTTTCCATGAGATGATGGACCAGAAGCATCTCCCAGAGGGCAGCAGGTCAAACTGGTGATGTCCAGGATGGAATGTTTGGTCTGCTGTGGCAGCGAGAGTTGCATAACTCTTCCTGCGAGGGTAGTGATAAGGTGATGGCTTTCTTTATGGTTTTTTGAGGACCATCTGAAGGGTCCAATGGAGTACAGTATGCAGAAATGCAATCCGTCTGCATGCACTCACTGCACTATACATCTGGAAGACTATTACAGATTCCTTTGTTTTTGAAGACTTCTCTGAACACCATACCGCCAGTGTTTGGACTTCATCCTTATCAGCTGTCTCGTCTCCTCCTTAGATGTCCGAAGTCCAACCCCAAATTTAATGATGGTGTTGATGGAAGGGTGGGAACACGGGCATGATTGTAGGGGCCACAACACACACGGGGATGTACGGGGATGGTGCTGAAAGTAAGGGTAAAGGAGAGGTGGGGCATAGTCTGAGAGAGATTTGCCCAACGTGGCCACCACTCCAACGTGGTGGGTTGGTAGAGTCACTCACTCACCTCACATACCAATTAATCCTGTGTGCAGGGTTGTGGGGGCTGGAGCCTATCCCAGGAAACTTAGAGCATGAGGCAGGGTGCCAATCCAAAGTAGGGCACAAACACACAGATACACCAATTAACCTAATCTGCATGTCTTTGGACTGTGGGAGGAAACCAGAGTACTCTGAGGAACCCCACCAAGAAAAGGTAGAATATGCAGACTCCATGCACACAGGGGTGGGAATCGAACTTGGCCAGGAATCAAACCTGAACCCTGGAGGTGCCAAGCGTTAGGGTTAACCACTAAGCCACCGTGCTGTGTGGTTGAGAAAGTGCTGGTTTCGTAGGTTTGGTGACCAGTTTGCTAGTGTTGAAGGTAAAGCTGAAGATCAATGTGCCCCAGAGCAGTGATGGTGGCACCTCCTGTAGACCTTATGCACTCTGTGGGCAAACTGGTGTGGGTGGAAGGTGGGTAGGAGACTGGCTGTGATGTGCTCCAGGTCCTGCCTACTGATTATTGTATTTTCATCAGAGGTATGACTATGGACTTCAGGCAAGCTGGCATGATGGATTTGATCAGAGACAAGTTGAAGATCTTTGTAAAGACATCATAGAGCTGGTCTGAGCATTCCCTCAGCACCCTTCCTGTCCACTCATTCCAGTCCAGCAGCTTTTGGTTCACCATTCAGGGCACAGTGAAGCTGGTAAGTTACATTTTTAGACAAAAAACAGTAAATCTATAACCCGAAACTGTTTGGCGGTTTTTCAGTGCGAACTGATCAGTTTGGCTGATCCCTTAAAAGGATCCCATTTCCTATTAAGGTTTTCCTGTCACAAAGAAAACTAACTATAAAAAGAACTTGATACTTTTCACTTTGTACAAAGAGACAACCGAGAAATAGTTCCAGCTTCAGCCCCACCCCCTCATTTAAATATTTATTTTCATGAGCGATTGTTCTCAGAACCTGGGCCCGTATTCACAAACCTTCTTAGAATTGTCTCAGAGAGCTCCTACAGTATCTTAGTTTAAAAAGAGCTGGGAGTCTTAGACTAAAAGTGATTTAGAAAGATTTTAGAGCACCTCTGTGTAAGGAAAGTTCTATCTTAGTGAGGGGGCGTGGTCGACCCCGTTGCTAGCGATGATGCAGCAATTCAAGATCTGTGATTGGTTGATAAAAAATAACCTATAATCCTCTGTAAAAGTCTTGAAATGCACTCTTTGTGAAAACAGAATATATTCAAACCTGAAGGGTATATGATAGACTGTGAAATCATAATGTTATAATGTATATAATGAAATTTTAATCATGACTTTAATCAGGCTACTTCATGCAAAGTTTCTGTTATAGGCTAAATATCTTAAAGATAATTAAAACCAAATGCCAAATGTTGAAAATGTGTCTCATTTTGAAGCAACCAATTTAAAATGTAAAAAGTTTTTACATTTATTTACCGCACTGATTTTATTACTTGTGAACCATTTCAGATTGAGCGAAGCAAAATGGCTCATCTTTGACCAATTTACATGATTGCAGGACAGGCTATTTAAATTGCACTTTTGGATGGTGTGTAGCCAACATTCTTCTGGAAGGAAGTAAAACAACAAGGAAACCAAATTGGATAGAAGAGCAGTGTTTAATTTGAGCTTTATGTTCAGTGTTTGGAGAATATTTCTTCTTTCCGCCATTTTTCTTCTGCTATAGAAACTCATAAGCCTCTGAGAAGTCCTCCTCTCTACTCTTTTTTTTTACCTTAGGGTCTGTTTTTTAGGGTCAAGATCTTTCGTGAATCATTTTTGTCTTTACTAAGATTTAATCCTAAATTTAAGGGGAAATTCTAAGAAAATGTCATAATTCTAAGAACTATCTTAGAATTTCATCACTCAGACCAATTTTAAGCTTAAGAAGCTTTGTGAATATGGGCCCTGGTGTTTTGTCTTCTATGAAATTGTAAATGCTGAGATTTGATGTTCTGGCTCTATCCTCCAGTACAGATATTCTCACAGGAATCCAAACCCAGCAGCTGTCTACTGAAGAATTATTGAGGGTTCTTGGTTTGTTCCACTGATGGAACTATTTAGGATTCTGTGTAAAACACTAAAATAGATGGTTTCCCTATGAAAAATGGTTTCAGTCAGAATCTATTGTGATACCGTAAAAAAAAAAAAAAACTAACTGTTAAACTCTTAATAGGTTTAAGATATTAGCAAAAATATATGAGCAATGAAGGAGTTCTTAGTAATTTTCTCCTCGCAAATGTGTCCAAAAACATCTAAATCTCCAGGAAAACACTTAAATAAAAGAAAAACAACATAAATTTTAAGGGTTCCCCAGGAGGCAAAAATCAATGAGTCATTTTAGGGTCTACTCTGATTAGAGGTATGCACTCATGTGGGGTTGTACAGAAAAATAAGAGCATTTCTAATGTAGAACCCTACAATAAAGATGGGTTCCTATCATGATCAGCTGTGTGTAAAACAACTTTTTTTGGAAGTTGAGAACATTTGAACCTTGTTCTAAGAGTGTTCCAAGTAGAGCAAGGCTCCTGACACGTTCTAGATTTTAAAAATAATAAGAATAATAATGTGGATTTTGAAACAAGAACATTTTTAACTTAAAGCACTATTCAAGGATTCTACTTACTGTAGATTTTATATAAAGTTTTTCTTCTGAAAACCCCTTAACCAAACTTCCAGTTCTGATTTTAGCAGTTATATTTTACCCTCTCATGGAACCTGAGACTTTTTACGACAGTCAGTAAGACTTCCATGAAGCTGAACCCTCCTGAGAAAATCTGATCAACATCGCTGCAGTTTGTTTAGCTGCTGAATCGAGAAACAGTCTCGAGTAGAACCTCATAAGAAATTGATTAACCAGTGAATCCTTAAAGAGGGTAAAAATGGGTTTTCCAAGGGCTCTTCAACAAGCAGGTTCTACTTGCAACATAGTCTGGTGGAAAAAAAAAGACTTTGTTGGAAAATTCCAAGTAGAACATTGAGGAGTTCTTCAAAAGCAACAACAATATTTAAATAAATAATTAACCACTTCTAAGAGAAAGCGAATACAAAAGGGTTCTTTTCATTAAGCATTACATAAAGGAACTTATTACAGAGAGTTTCCTTGTTAGAAATAGTTACAAGAAGCTCGAAACCCTCAACCATCTCTTAAGGATCCTGTACAGGTGGAGAACCTTGAGAGGATATGAGCTCTAGGAATGCCCTCTCACCTTAAATTGATTTTTTGGTAATTTTGGATAGGAACCCGACAGCGCCGGTTCTCTATGGACCATATTTTCACTTGTTTTGCTGCTGCACCTCACTCGTCCTGCTGTGCATAAATAAAATAAATACACACGAATGCTGTGTGTTTCATTACCTTTGGCTGGCTCTGGATATCGCTGGGGACTCTTCACTGTAGACAGCTCTTCCATTAACATTAATGTCAAACTGAGTCCTCACATCACTTCGCTTCTCCACCGGTCTTACTCTTGTGCCTCTGTCTATCTCCTTTTCTCTCTTCCGGTGATTTTTGCATGTGGAGATTTAGATTGCTAAAATGGAACCAAATAGAGCAGTCCATCATTGATGAATGATTATAAAAACAACAACAACAACAACAACAACAACAACAAAAAAAAAACACTACACCTCCAGGGTCTGGGTTCGAGTCCCGGCCAGGTTAGATTCCCGTCTCTGTGTGCATGGAGTTTGCATGTTCTCCCCGTGCTTGGTGGGTTTCCTCCGGGTTCTCCGGTTTCCTCCCACAGTCCAAATACATGTAGGATAGGTTAATTGGCGTTCCCAAATTGCGCATAGTGTGTGAATGAGTGTGTGTATGTGTCACAGGTTCAAATGAAACAGACACTAAACAAAGGAACTCCAACAAGGACTATAGGTGCGTTCCGATCGGTCTGAAGTGCCTGGTGAAGTGCACTTCACAGGGTGTTCAGCCATCTTAAGTGTGATTCAAAACCACAATGTTCAGTTCAAAGGGAACTGTAAACGGTGTAGGGAACGAGTGAACAGCAGGTCTTCACTTCACCGGAAAAGGGAATGAAACATTTCCCATAAGTCATTGCGTCTCACTGCAGCATTAAAAAAATTGCTGGAAAAATGATTTATATATTTATTATCATTATTATCGAGGATGACATCATATTAAAAGGACACAATAATTTACATTTTAATTTAATCAAGAAATCAAGAAGAAGTGTTACTGTATATAGGCTAGCAAAAAAAATGAATCTCTACATCTTCAATCAATTATTATTATTATCAATAAATTATTTACAAGTTATGAGCATTTCAATAGTACTGTATATTTTAATAATGGTTGACATTTTTGTTTCAATAAATATTCAATATTTAATGTCCGTAGAGTGAAATTTCCACAGCACCGGCGACAGGTATCTGAGGTGCTTGTGTTACCATGGTAACGCACAGAGGAAGTGACGTCTGTGCTGGTGACTTCGCAGGGTGTTCCGATTGGTGCCGTTTCGTCGAAGGAATTTCCCTTCACCAACATTCCCTGAAAACAGAGCAGGAAGTAGTGAGCACCCTGTGAAGCACTTCGGAATTGAACGCAGCTTATATATAGACAGAACAATCGACTAAACAAAGTTCAGGGGAATACAGTTACAACCATGTGATAGGGTGGTGCATGCTGGGAAATGAAGTCCTGAGGTTAATGTTAATCTTGAAACACAGCTTAAGTCACGAAATACAAACCAGGGGACAAATACACGAGGATCATGAGCTTGCCCTTCTTTTAGGAAGATTCTAAGTAGAATGGTACTATAGATGGTTCTTTAGTGGTTCCTCTAGGGAACCTTATAATGTTATGTGTAGAATCCAACATATAGGAAATCAATTGTAAGTGGAACTTTTTAGCATGTGAACATCAAATAAACCCTTAAATAACTTTTTTTCCCAGCTTCTAAAAAGTCTGACAGGATGGAATGTGCCCTCAAAGAAGCCCTAGATGAACCTGATCTTTATCTTCTAACCTTAGCTTCTAATGAAAGTCTTCTAATTAGAAATATTTCTAAAAGGAACCCAGTTTGTTGTCAGGTTCTACATAGAGGGAATTTAGGGCAGTTCTTTTTTTTTTTTTTTACATACAGGGATTGCTTTAACTAAGTAACCTACTAACTAAACTAACTAACTAACTAAAATAGCTATGTATACAACAAAGTATCTACAATATTTGCATATCTAACTAATTAACTACAGATTGTTAAAAAAGTACATTGTACAAAGTAAATGGTTTTCTATCTATCTATCTATCTATCTATCTATCTATCTATCTATCTATCTATCTATCTATCTATCTATCTATCTATCTATCTATCTAGGGTGCCAATAGTTGTCTGTCTGTCTAAATAAATAGGTAATAATAACCATGAGCATGGAGTTATTAGCACATTTAGTAATAATTATGTTTCACAGCAAAAAAATGGAACAAAAATGGATAAACAGAATGATGCATCATTATTTAATAAATAAATAAATAACACCAAATAATGTTTTTTTTATTAGAAAATATTTGCGATTGCCTTATTTTTCTCTCTCAGTGCTCTACAGCCTGTTTTATTTCTTTACCTAATTCTAGCCTGTTTTAGAGAACCTCGTCATCTTCCCGAGCATGGAGCAAACATCAGCATCCTTTAAACCCTCTGTGCTGCAGGTTCGAGTCTGATCCTGTTCATTATCTCCTCTTAGTGCTGGTCGCTTCACAACGGCACCTTGCGGTGTGTAAAGAGCCGCAATTGGCAAACACTACGCTTTATTAGGCAGGCTAATTGCACGTAGCCGTGACCGCTAGCAGAATAAATTGCTGCATCGTTAGCTGGAAGCGGCTTAATCGAATGATTGTTAATCTGATGATTAGAGGCTATGATTTAGCCGCGTACGTTCCCTGAACACAAAAAATACTGAAACCCGTGTGGGGTGCTGATGCGGCGGCGCTTTAATGTGGCTTGGAGTAATCGTGACTTTTTTCTGTATCTGTGCAGAATTCTATTGGTTTCTCGAATAATGCTATGTCTTCAGGTGATCACTTCTGTGTGTGTGTGTGTGTGTGTGTGTGTGTGTGTGTGTGTGTGTGTGTGTGAGAGAGAGAGAGAGAGAGAGAAAGAATTTAATGGAAAATTGCTTCATATCAAAGAGAATCCATTGTGGAGCCAGTCTGCCATGGCATGAGTATTTAATTTCCCATGTAAGAAAGAAAGAAAGAAATGATGAAAGAAATCAAGAATGCACCTTAAAAAAAAAGGCACATTGATGAAGAGAAACATTGGATTTTATTTTTGTAAACCCTTACATATCAAGTCTGAAGACACTATAAAGATTTTTGGATTCTGATTGGTCAGAAAGTGTTTATTCATCTGCTGGCAATACTGCATATTTATATTAATACACTCATTCGAAAATGTTATCAATTCTCTACTTAGAATAACACATAACTGTTGATAAGCCGATGTTATCTCCAAGGGAAGGAGAGGTGTGTATTTAACATTTTATGGAAGTAGTCTCCAATATCAACATTTCGAAGGAGTCAAAAGTAAAGCAGCACATAAGTAAAGTAAAGTAAAGTAAAGTAAAGTAAAGTAAAGTTCTCATGGTGAGGCAAAGACTGCTTCTAGCTGCTATAATGTGAGTAAAGAAATGAACTGATTTTAAGGACATTCCACAATGTTAATTAATGAAATTCTGTTTTTTTTTTTTTTTTTTTGCTTATATGTGTGTTTAAAGTAGATAAATAGATAGACAGATATGAAACAGCGGTCAAAATCAGAAAAGTTTCTAGTAATTGGCCTGACAAGTATTTTCAGTTTCATCAAACGTTTCTACCTTAAAAAGTTTTTTTTTAATGAAATATTTTATTATTTATTTTTGAGGTCAGGTTTTCTCTTGTTTTATAATAAAGTGTGTCTCTGAGTTACAAAAAAAAGTCGTTAGACTGCAAAATGAGATAAACACCATTTTTGCACTTAAAGTCATTCTGGCCAATTAATTTCCTTGAGCACTTGTCTATTAAAAAGATGTCTATTAAACATGCTACATATCCTTTTTTATATTATGTGTTTTCACAGAGTGTGACATCCATAAAGAGCAATCACATCACCTCTTTCTGTCACATGATCAGAAAAGTAAAACTATAACGGGGGCAAAACGCCAGCTTCTGTGAACAAATTAAATGTGTTTGATGGAATTCTGGGGAAGTTTTGAAAGACTAACTAACGAGGAGGTTTAAAAAGAGGTCTGATAATGTTGTTGCAGTTGCAGTTTTTTTTAAATGTTTCTAAAGATTCTAAATACACTTTATAATTAAAAAGTCTTTGTGTGCAACAAAAGTATTTTCTCTTTTTTTGTTCCAATTTTCTAACAGTGACCCACTACCAAAAAAAAAAAAAAAAAAAGAAAGTAAATCGTACAGTAAGCCATGTTATTGATATTAAATTGGATAAATAAATAACGACAAACACAAATGCAAAATTATTCATCCATCGTGACAAACCTACAGGAGCTGGAGTTATAACATTTTTTATAACATAATCATACACTGATATATTCAAAACAATTTAAATATACTAATTTGGCATTTGTTCCTTTTAACACCAAAAGAAAAGATGCACTAAAATATTCAACTTGTAATCCTTTTTGATTCCTTTGCAGAAACTGATTGTTTGGAATGGATGTGTCTCATTTTGCAGTAAAAATGTTCATATATTTATGAAAAAATCCTTGAAATGCATGATTATCTGCTGGATCACACTGCCTCAGTCTTACAGCTTCAGCCTTTTGAAAATATTGTGTGATGAAAGGGTGAGCGACATGAAGCGGAAGAAATTCATAAATCTTCATGTAGAATATACAATAACACTCGAGCACATACACCCACACACACATGGTCTGAGATCGTGCTGTACAATCTCAGCTCCTGATCTGTGCCCTCGGAGAGCGGGATTTATATTCCCGAAAAACGCACTACAGTTCTGTGACACGTGTTACCGATCCTGGGCCGTGTTTCCTCCTTATGACGCTGTGTTTCCAGAGTTTTACTTCGTATTGTTTAGCGATCATGCTACGAGATGCACAGTCAGTTATTTCATATCAATCTTATGCACAATCTGTGATATACTGCATGCTGCTGAATTGCTTTTTTTGTTGTTGCTTTTTGCAGTGCGTAGTTGAGAATCTTACAGGAAGTTCTGTCTAGTCTTTCTACGTGTCAGACTCAGTGCTGTTTAATATTAAAAAGAAAAATGATGCATCACACAAATGTAAAATTTATAAACTTGCATTCAGCTATTTAACAGGATGAGCTATGACACGAGGAATATGAGCCTACACAGGGCGCCAATATTTTTTGTCCTGTTCAAGAACTGTTTAAATCTAGTCAGTATTTTTCTCTCTCTATCCATTAGAGCTCTAAGAAGATGTCTACTTACATTCACACATTCTTAAAACACATGTACATAGGGGTTATATATGTGTACACACACACACACACACACACACACACACACAAAACATTCATACGATCTTGATTCATTCCACGCGACACCTGCCAGAGCCGATGAGTATCTCGCTACCTCATTCCCTCCATCTCCTCATCATCACACACTGCGGCAGAGATTTTCATTAACCTCCGCTGATCCTCATACACTCCAGCAGACACACACATGACCACACACACACACTCACTACAGAATGCTCTTACACGTACACATGTGGTTCTGATTTAATTTGCATGGAGATAAAAGTCAGTTATTAATTAAAGTGAAATATCATTCTTCCTCAAAAGTCTTTTAAATCAGATACGGTGATGTAATTTAAGCATTATCGCCTCGGTGACTGGACTTCAGATCACTGTTCAAGACGGGATTTTGCTTTCAAAGTGTCTAAGCGCAAAACCTGAAAGATAATGGATTTGCTCACAGCATGACGAGGTGTGTTGTGAACCACTAAACCAGGAAAGGAACAGATACAAGGGGAAAAAATGCTAAAGGCTTTAGTCTTCCTAAACATTACGCCAGGAAGTGCTCTACAAACACTAAACCATCAAGTGCTCTTAAATGCTAAACAAGTTTAACGCTCTAAAAATGCTAAACCAGGAAGTGTTCTAAAACAGTAACAGAGGAAGTGCTTTAAAATGTTAAAGTATGAAATTCTCTAAAATACTAAAATAGGAAGTGTTCTGAAATGCTAAAGCAGGAAGTCCTCTTTAAACACTACACCAGTTACTGCTCTAAAAATGCTAAACCAGGAAGTGCTCTAAAAATGCAAACACAGGAAGTGCTCTAAAAATGCTAAACCAGGAAGTGCTCTGAAAATGCAAACACAGGAAGTGCTCTAAAAATGCTAAACCAGGAAGTGCTCTAAAAATGCCAAACCAGGAAGTGCTCTAAAAATGCTAAACCAGGAAGTGCTCTAAAAATGCTAACACAGGAGATACTGTAAAATGCTAAAGCAGGAAGTGCTCTGAAAAGGCTAAAGCAAAAAAAAAAAAAGGCTAAAGCAGGAAGTGCTCTAAAAATGCTAAACTAGGAAGTGCTCTAAAAATGCTAAACCAGGAAGTGCTCTAAAAATGCTAAACCAGGAAGTGCTCTAAAAATGCTAACACAGGAAATACTGTAAAATGCTAAAGCAGGAAGTCCCCTTTAAACACTTTACCATGAAGCGCTCTAAAAATGTATTATTATGACGTGTTCTAAAAAAGTTAAACCAGGAAGTTTTTAAGAAACTGACTCACAACCATTTTCCTTTTCTGACACGCTAAAGCAGGAAGTCCTCTTTAAACACTACACCAGGAAGTGCCCTAAAAATCCAAACCAGCTTAGTGCTCTAAAAATGCTAAACCAGGTTGCTCATGCACAAACCCGTTCTCCATGAATTAGCACTGTGAGGAGCGTAAGTGAAGTGGCAGCACTGACCCGATGGGGTTGTCTGCTGCTTGGACCCCTTCGTTTGCTCCTAAATTTATTAATTAGTAATGAGGATTAGATGTAGGAAATCAATTAAACGCGGTTCATTAGTAAAGCCTGCACTACGGTCAGAGCTGCTGTTATAGAGAACTAATCAACACCTCCTGACCAATCAGGACACAGAATTGAGCAGCTCTCTGGTAACACTAAGGTAACACTGTCGGAATTGATATAAATCTCTCAGTGCCACTGAAAGCAATTACAAATTGAAGCCTACGCACCGCTCCATAAGAGCAGCCCTGATGTTTTTATCATGTCAATGGAACACCTGAGCTCCGGCGCGCACCGCTATTATTTTTCCGCTACCAAAACTCAAAGCTTTAAACGTGCACTTAGCATCCGCTTTGGCCCCACAGCGAGGCGTGTTAGCCGACACAAACAGCTGTGCGCGGGGACTCGAGATGCGTTCTCCCACTGTCAATATATTCTCCTCTTTTTCCTATTTTTCTTGGTAATGTAAGCATAAATAATTTAGAGCGTTTCTTCAGGAGTGCTGTGTTCAGAGCCGCAGTCTGGATGCTCTGACGGCGCGGCCTCTCAACACAGCGTAATTGAAATGCTTAAATTATTCATGCTCGCCGAAATACAAGACCTTCGCGAAGCAGCGCTGCAGCTCCCAGTGGCCTCATTACTTTCAATAACGCCACCAAAAATATAGACACATTTTACTTCAAAATGGAAAGAGCCACAGCTAATTTGCATGGGAATTAGAGGAATCACACCAAGTCGCATCGTATAATCAGTTTCAGGAGGTCGGAGCAGGAAAATTTCGGAACCATGCACTGTGCTTTAGGTTAAACACACCGGATCAGAAAAAAGAAAAAAAGAAAAATATTGACTGTATAATTTGCTAGATTATTCGATGCTCCGGGTCTATGAGGTAAAATCAAAGAATGTGGGTTTGATTTATTTATATATTCATAAATATTTTAATATTTAGTGAGATCCCATATTGAAGTTATAACTGCTACAGTTACTAGTTATTAGGGTTAAAAGCCTTGAACTCGGTTAAAATCCAATCCAGTGCTGTTGAATTCTACACTCTGATTGGTTAATTAATTTTCTATTAGGTTTCATAATGGTTTCTATAGTAACGACTGAGGCTTTAATACACTGCAAAAAAAAAATCTTAGTTAGGGACTTATATTTACAATTTCTTAAAATAAGATTACAACAAATCAAATACAAGATTAATAAGCTCATCACAAAACAATTTTTTAAGCAAAATGTTCTTATTCGATTTTCTGATTTTAGGAATGTATTTCTTGAAAGAAGAAAAATTATCTTCCAATAGAACAAGACATTAATTTTCACTTAAAATTCTTTGTAAAATTTGATTAATGTAATATAAATACGATACAATAATATGGGATTACTGTACAATAAATTGTATATAAATTTGACTAAAAATTCGAGAGATTTCTACGATGATTTCTTTTTTTGCAGTGTAATGGAGGTGTTTATTGAACATGAGTGGAAGGAGCCTCCGGTGTCAGTGCTCTGTAACAATCAGAGGTGAATCTTTGCGAGAGGTACAGTAGATACCTACAGATATATACAGTAGATTAAGTACTTTATTAACCCCAAAAGGGAAATCGTAAAAGCTAAGGTAGCTACAGGAGTGGATTAATGTTAGCACAGTGTGGGTTTAAGCGACCAGCTTAGCTAGTATGTCTTAGCTCATGTGCTTCATTTGTAGACAGAAATATTTCCATCAGGATGTTTCTTCTATCTACAGTATAATAAGCTGGAAATGATTGGTACTTAAAGGTCTTAAAAGTACTTAAACGTCAGTCAAGATGAGATTCGGCTATAGAGCAGTGTTCTGAATGAACTGTCAGTCGAACACACGGAAATCATAAAGTTCAATATTCTCTTTGCTAAACTAGCACGAAATATATATTTATATAAATTAGACATTTAGCTCCGCCCACATATATCCAGACCTTACTGAGTGTATTGCAAATATAGTAGCTTGTGTAGCTATAGATTATGACAGACCAAGAACACTTTGGATCGTCCTTAGAGCTGATTTGTGTTTCTAAAGCTTGACGTTAGATTTAATTCTAAAATTACATAAAAAATTACATAAAAATTCAGCATCGTTGTTTTCTCGGTTGTGGCCTCCGGAGGGCGCACAGAAAACAATACAAACAATAGACTGTGTAAGAAACTGAGTACAGTTTAGATTTTTATTTAAAGGGTTTAGGGTTAGCAGGATTCGTACTGTAGCAACCACTTTAGAGTTCCCGTGCACAACATTGTTGGTTAGAGGTGTAGCATCTGCAGGAGCGCTTACATTGCATGAGGGATTAGTCTGTACTGAACGTCTCATGAAGGCCAGCTGTATCGGCGCCTCGCAGGGTGAAAGTCTCGCGTTATCTGTGTCCTGTTGTTTTTCTCACTGTCCCAGACGGAACGTGACGAGCATTACATTTCCACTCGCAGCCGAAGCACTACACCTGCTACAGGGTTTAATTCATGCGAAAAGTGTTCCGGCGATGCAAATTAAACACGCTTTTAGACAAGCCACGGTTTTCTGCTTTAATTGTCAATAAAGAAAATGTGTTTGCTTTACAAGTTCTGCTACGTGCAATCGGTAAAGAATATAACAATAATTTAAAAACAAAAAAGTAGAAATAATGAAATAAAAAAAATAAAAGAAGAAGAAGGTCAGTTTCTTAACAAAGCTTTGAAGACAGCGGTGGCGTTGAAAGACCTGCATGCGTCTGCAGGCGTGGGCCGTTTAGATACGTCTGTTATTACATTCCAACAGCGTGGGCTCGTGTATAATTATTCCACAGACATGCAAATCGAACACGAGAACAATTACTAATTAGCTAAATCAGATCCAAGGTTATTGGTTTTTCTTTATGTTTTTGAAATATTCTGTTTGAACGTGTAATGAAAGATTAACAAGGCTTTTTTTTTTCCTGACAGGCTTTGAACTCGAACGACAAAATATTAATGAGAAAATAGATGAAAAAAGAAAAGAGCAAAATAAAAGACAGAGGGAGAGGAAGTGATGAGCAGGGACTTCTTCAGACGTTCGAGGAGATGCTAATGCGCCGAGGTAGCGCCGCGAGAATATAGAGGGAGGAATACTAAAGATATGCGACAGAGCTGAATCCGAACTACAGTGCGTTTGGAATCTGGATGCTGATTGGCTGGTTATTGTGCTGAATTAACACACAACTTGTTAGCGTTTCTATGGTAACCTGGTCATTCACAGCTTGCATCAGAATGGGGACATCAGTCGTTTGTTTTTCTTGGACACCCTGGACGCAAGTGTTCTCTATTTCAATTACTTTACAGCACATCTCTTGTCGTCCCTGGTTCTGTACATCTGTGCAAAAAAAAAAAACAACAAAAAACAACAACACAAAAACATAAATAATGATAAAAGCCCCAGAAAGTCATTTAATAGGTGTCAGACGTTTTGTATTTAATTCCCAGAGAACGTCTTCATATCTCCTTCGTGTGTACAAACCGAACAAAAGAGCTGCCTCTCTCGCATTAACATACATTAGACGTGACCTTTTCAATTAGACCAGCTCTTCCAATATGCATATCAAGTGTGTGTGTGTGTGTGTGTGTGTGTGTGTGTGTAACAGTCTGTGTTGTATGATTCTATTTGTCCAGCTTATGTGTCTGCCTTCTCCTATGAAGCTCTCAGCTCCTGCTCATTTACATATCAAAACATATTCTCAGTGATTTCCTTGACTAATTAAAGGGTTCTTCAGTTTCTACAAGGCTTCTACTTGGACATTGGGTCTGGACATAAAGGTGTCTGATAAGGAACCTGCTTGTATACTGGTGATGCAGAGGGTAGGGTGGACACCTCACACCTCTTAAAGGTTCCTGGCTCGATCCTGACCTCGGGAGATCCATGAGGTCTGCACCGCCCCAGCCGACGTCCTGGAAGACACACCGGAGGACGCACCGGAGGACGCACCGGAGGACGCACCGGAGGACGCACTGGCTCCTGGATGCTGCAGGAATCAGGAGGTTTTCAGCGATTTCCCAAACGTGTTGAAAATTAAAGATTTGCTTTCATTCTGCTGTGTAATAAAGTGCATGAAAAACTAGTTTCAATATATTAGAAATATAGATTTTATTACCGATTGTTGTCTCGTCTGTAGACGTACTGAACGTGAATGTGATGCTCACGTGACCATCGGCTTCTACTGAGATGAACTGTAAGTGGTCGATGCGTCACTGTGACGAACAGGTGCACGTGGTGAAGACACACCCGTCTGAGACATGCGCAGAAAACTAACCCCCATGCAAAAGTGTGTGAATGCTGCACTGGGAAAGGCCAGGCCAGTGTTCCCACTATAACCAGGATAAAGTGTTTTATCCAAACCAATTCCAAGGAGACACGGACGCCGTTCCAGAGCCTGTGTACACCTGTTCTCTTTGGGGACATGCAATCATGGCCTCATACATCCATTCTGTCAGAGCACTGTTGGTCCACATCAGCAGCATCAATCAAACACTCCAACAGCGAGAAGGAGGACGGTGTCTTCCATCAAGTTCATAAACGAATTAGAAACAGTGTCTTTGGAAATCCTGAGGAGATTAAGTACTGGGGAAAAGCCAGGCGAGGAAATCTCTCGGGATCTCCGGGATCAGCACGCATGAATATTTACTCCTGGTCTATGAGCTCTACGATAGATTGCAGTAGGACGGCGAGGAGCGGTAGAACTGGGTCGTGGAACCGGAAGCTGCTCTTTATAAAGATCTGTGAATTTATCTCATCTGTTTTTTTTTGTTTTTTTTTCATGGATCAGTGCTGACTTTGAGATCCAAACTCAAACCATGTCGAAGCAAATTCTGCTCTAAGAACAACAACGGCAGAATCCTGTGTGTGGTAGAGATGAGTGTGTGTGTGTGTGTGTGTGTGTGTGTGAGAGACGGAGAGAGAGAGAGAGAGATCCGCTCTACTTTCACATGGCTGCCACTGTATCACGGAGAGAGATTTAGATGATCCACTGGAAATCTCTCCATCTCAGTCCTTACGTAATAAAATCGGTGAAGGAATAAACCAGTGCATGTGAGGCGGTTAAAAGAGAATAGATCAGCTACTGTTCCCACATTGCTACAGAATATACCTGCAAACACTTTGATCCTCTGACACCGCAGCAACGTGACAATAATCGCTGACATCTCCGTCTCAGGCTACTGAGAAACCACGAAGAAGATCGAGCTCCCGGCGCTGACACTGGAGACTCCTTCCTCAAACGCACGTCTTCTTACAACAGGAAGCAGCCAGTGTGTACAGTAAGAACAGATCACACACAGCTTTCCTAAACCCAGTCATAAGGCGCATCCGTCGTACAGTCCATGTCCCTCTGTTTGAGCTGTTACCATGGAAACAGATCTACAAGTGAGCGATTTTCTCCTGCTAATCTGGGTAGCGCTCATCGTCGCCAGCACTCGAGCTGTGGGAGGTCTGATGCTCCTTTCTCCGTGCCGGTTCCTTCCGCTCGGTCTCTGTTCACCCGCTGTGAGACGTGAGCGAGTTGTCGGTGCTTTGCTGGTCTGGTCCGTGTTGCTCCACAGCAGCTTGAGGTTCAGCCCAGCTCAGAGATGATGATGATGATGATGATTGATGATGATTGATGTGGCTCTCAAGGCTTTTATAGGGCGACGTTTGTGGCATTTCTGAGATGTTTCTGCTTCACATTCGCTCCATCCATAAATGTCAGTTTAATTAAAGTTGTTGTGTTATTTTATGCCTAACGCCTTGATAATAAATAATTAAATAATATTCAATTATTTATCACAGGTGTCACAACTGGAATGTTTTTTTTTTTTTTTTTTTTGCATATCCCAGCTAGGAAGCTGGAGCGAGAGCACAGAGTCAGCCAGGATACAGCGCCCCCTGGAGCAGGTAGGGTGGAAGGCCTTTCTCAAGTCAAGTAGGCTTTTATTCATAGTCATTTCAATCAGATGTAGTGCAGCACACAATGAAACAAAACTGCGTTCCCACTGGACCACGCTGCTCCATACAAACATAAATTAATGACATAAATGAACAATAATTAACTAGCGAGACGAAACAGCTTAGCGCTATAAATTGACCAAAAACACTAAGCATATGCAAATGTGCAGACAAGAGCAACAACACGACAAACAACATGACACAATCCAATCATCTGGTAATGAGTTAGTAGTGATATGAGAAGAGGAAACATTTCTTGTAATTAGCAGCGAAGATATAAAAGCAGTTCTAGTGCAAATAGCAGATAATAAACAGAGGTGGAAAGAGGAATAAAAGTTTGTACTCAAGTGAAAGTGCTGCTACTTCAATGACATTTTACTGAAGTACAAGTAAAGTTACCATTATAAAAATCTACTCAAGTAAAAGTAAAAGTAGCTCATAGTAAACATTACTGAGTAACCTTTT
>QMIH01000101.1:393498-408127 GCA_003987875.1 Clarias batrachus
ATATATAATAATGGTACTGAAGCTGATAGTGGTACAGACACTGGGACTGGTGTCGGAACTGGTACTGATACTCACACTGGGACTGGTAATGAGAGGAACTGATGATGATATTTGTACTGAAACTGGTACTGGTACTTGTTTTGATACAGGCAGTGATACAGATACTCATGAAGATACTGAGACTGAGACTGGTACTGGTACTGGTACCGGTACTATTGCTTGGTACAGTCTCTACAGTAGACTTACAATTAACATTCCCTTTTTTTCAAAGAAAGAATTAACATGCATACATTTTAACATTTCATTAAACAACAATAAGATAAAATCTGGAGTATAGAATTAAAATATAACAAGAAGTTATATATTAACGTTTTATTGCTTAATTATGAAAATATCATGCTAACCATCATCATGCAAATGTTTTGGTATAAAATCATACAGAAAAGTCAACAATGAACATTTAAGGAAAATTCCTGTGTAGAATGTGTCTAATTAGTTAGTGTGTGAGATCTCCGGAATAGATTTAAGAAAGAAAAACAAATTAAAAGAGAAAAAAAAAAAAGAAAAATGACGCAAAGTGGGTGGAGCTTAAATCTTGCTTCACAAAGTTGCTTCTTTAATTTTCAAAGAAAAAAATCAGTAAAAGACCTGAAGTCATGACTTCTGGATGGCAAAGCGGACGTTACTTACTGGGCTCCAGTGACCACGCCCACATTCACACCCAGTCACAGAAGCACTTTCAGCAACAACACACACATCTGATAACATTATGTCTCTTAAACAACACGTCTCACGTCTCTGCACTAATCACTTCTAAATCCTTCTGAACCGCCCGCGCCGTTCAGTTCATGGCTAACGCTTAGCTACATAGCTAACTAGCTTCTAACATGATGCTGAATCCCAAATCCCTCTCTAACCCCTGATCAAGAGCACTACTCGCTGTGTGGAACAAGGGAGTGTACTGTACACCCTACATAGCTTTCCATTTAAGGCTAATTGGGATTCGACCCTGAAACAGTTAGTTAGTTATCAAATTAGAAAGCATGAAATGTCAGTATTAGTTAGCGTCACCCGCACATCATTTCCTGAAGCGTAAAGCACAGCGAGTTCCATAACATTGTCTCATTTGCACCAGAAACACTGTAGCTGTAGCTAACGCTATTGCTAACGCTAGCAAATGCCACCAAATCCAGGAGGAATCACAGATCGTAACTGCTGCAAATTAATACCCGTATTATCTTCTTCATCCGTTTTCACACACTTGTTTCTCTTTTAAATAAGTCACGCAGTCCACCAAGGCTCACTGAAAGTGGAAATAATCAGCAGAACAGAAGCTATCGGTTACTCGTTCATCTGCAAATCCAGTAGGCCATCATGTGATCATCAGCTGCTCTTACTCTTATTGCTCTTGGCTCTAAAATACACCTGGAATGTAATTATTAATGGAAATATACAGCAGCCGAATGTCAGTTAACGGTGCTGCTGTCTGCTGTTGTGACTGATGTCACGGTAGTCATGTGACTTCAAAAGCTCTAGATTTGTGTAACTTTGAAGGAACAGAAGGTTGTTTTGAGGTTTGAGGTTGTTGAGTTGTGGTATGGGTGCAAGTCTCGGTGAATGAGCTGTTACTAGTCGTGTAACCGGATATCGTTTGGAGATCGCGACCTCTTCAGACTCGACGCCGAGCCTCTGATGCAATTTTGAAGCTCTACACGAAAAGAGCGCTGCCGGTTCCTCAGGCGCTGATTTCATCCCGTTTGAGCTGCGATAGAGGAACCGGTCTGATATCTGAGCGAGAAAAAACAAAGTGAGATCTGAAACAAAAAACTCTGCGGTTCAGCGTTTCAACGGCGTTCCTCAATGAATCATTAATAAACGCCGGCGGCTGCCGGGGCCTCGCCGATATCTGACCGGAGGAAAGAAAAGAAGTCGAAAGAAGAAATCGAATTATGTAAGATTAATAATTTAATTTTAGGAATTATTTAAGCGCTCGGGTTTTGCGCTAAACTCTCGCATTTCCTTTCTGCTGATTTTATTCACGTCAGTTTTAAAATGTATATTTGCAAAAATAAATAAATAAATAAATAAAAATAAATAAATAAAACGGCTTTAATATTCATCTTAAATTATTTAATCTGTTTGCTGTATTGAACTAAATCTAATTCATACAGTATATATATTATTTCAGTGTTTTTTTATTGTTGTTGTTATTATATGGTGACATGAGATGTCCATGTACGAACTGAGGTCTACAAATAATGATTTATTTATTTATTTAATTAATTAATTAATCATTTATTTATTTTCTTTTTTACATTTCTGATTTTTTTTACACAAACAGAGAAGGCTGCACCTCCGGGTGCCGCTCACAGACGCATTAGGATCTGATTTGCATAAAAAGTTTGAGGATGAAGTTTCTGATGAGATTTTTGTGTTTTTTTGTTTTTTTTTGTTTCTTTTTGCGATTTAATGAGAGCTCGATTTCATCCTCGCGGTGAGGATTCGCAGAATGCAGATGTTTCATGTGTGGTTTATGAAGTACAAAGCTGACTGGAGAAACATGACACACACACACACACACACACACACACACACACACACACACATACACACACAGTGTTAAAGAAATGTGTGAGTGGCTGTCATCCCGAGAGAGAGAGAGAGAGAGAGAGAGAGAGAGAGAGAGAGAGAGGCATTCTCAGCTCCTGATGCCCAGGAGAGGTTCTGTGAGCTTCAGATTAAGAGAAAGAAAGGAAAAAGAATAAAGCCATCGTCCTCATCCTCCATCCTGCTGCAACGTCTCTTCCTCTCTCATCACCTCATGATCTTTATCTCTCTGCTCTCTCCCTCTTTCATCTTCAGAGCAAACAGACACTCACACGGAACATTCCAGATCTTTCTTTCCGGTTAAGTGTGTTGTATTGTGCCGGCACGGCGGCGGTGTGTTGGTTAACACAGGGTCGAGGGTTCGATTCCTGCCTCGGGGTCTGTGTGTGTGACGTTTGCGTGTTCTCCCGTGGTTGCTGGGTTTCCTCCGGGTGCTCCGGTTTCCTCCCACAGTCCGAAGACATGCAGATTAGGCTGACTGGCGTTCCCAGACTGCCCGTTGTGTGCGCGTGTGTTGTGTGGCCCAATTTGTTCCCTGAGCCGCCTGGGAGAGTCACAGGATAAGAGCTACAGAGAATTAGTGAGTTGGTCACATGACCAAATTTCTCTATGTTTTATTCTTTTTTCACCTTGTGTGTTGATTACTGCTGTCACTCCAGCTCCACCACATCACCGTCCCAAGGTGTTTTATTCCTCTCACACCATCGCTATTCATCAAAGTATGACATCATACTTTTATTCCATTTATAGCTACATCTTTTGTGAAAGTCCTTATTACCTGAGCATGAAATCTGTGGTTGACAAGAGCTAAACCACAGCTAGTCCCCTACTTATGAATGAGGAGCATGTCTGTAAGTTGGATTTGTTCATAAATCAGGGACAATATATTCTATTAATTATTTTTCTGTATTTATTTATTTTTTGATCTGTGGAACGATTTTTCATTATTTCTTATGGGAAGATTTGATTTGGTTTATGAGTGTTTTGGAATACGAGCCCGGTTCCAGGATGAATTATGCTCGTAATTCAAGGTTCCACTGTATATGTTTCACAACCCAAAAATATTCATATAAAAATGAGTTAGTGAGGGGAATCCCTGACGCCGTTTTTTTCTCTGAGCTGTTGTCCACTGTATTGGACTGTGAACTGTGAAATTAGGATTATTCACCATCAGGACGGCTTCACTGGACAGACGTTTTCTATCATCGTGCTCCCGGACTGATTCATTGAAACTGGAAGGGGCGACTCATTTCTCCTCATTTTCCTGGCCGGGAATCGAACCCGGACCCTGGAGGTGCAAGGCGACGGTGCTAATCACTACACCGCCGTGCCGCCACCGCCTTGAAAATATTGTATATAATTGTAAATATTGGTATCTTGTGCATGTATTTTTTGTACAATACATGTGACGTACTTCTGAGATTTGCTCGCATCTAAGAATGTTAGATGAAAACTGCAGTCTGTTCATAACTTGAATAGTCTTAAATTGGACATTACCTGTATACACACACAGATGTTCGGCTACAATCAGGGGCGGGGATTGGGGGGGGGATAGGGGTGCTAAAAAGAAAGAAAGGTAGGAAGGAAAGAAGGAAGGATAGAAAAGAATGAACAAAAGTAAGGACAAAGAAAAAGAGGAAGGAAATCAAATAAAGGACACTGGAGACTCCTTCCATATCCACTGAATAATAAACATCTTACATCCACGATTTACACACTAACTCCTCATGAACGAGCCGTTACTATAGAAACCTGATGTACATTAATATAAATCTGCAATATTGTCAGAGCTGCTGTTACAGAGAATTAATCAACAACCTTCTGATTAATCAGGACACAGGACTCACTTATAAACCAAATCTACAATTAATAAACCAATTTCTCACCTTATTTTAAGATTCAATCGGATTGTTCTGGGTTATAATAAGAAATGTCATTACAATGAGAACGGTTCTATAAAAGAGAAATGAATTCAGTCATATTGAAGACATGTTTGTGCTTGAGATTGAGATTATTTCCCAGCGAGGAGCCGTCGCTCAGTGAGGAACCCCGCCAGCTCCTGCGCTCGCGTTAAAACGCGCGTTCGTTAGTGTTTTAATGAAACGTGTGATGTGTTAAACATTACATCATGAGCTCTACATCGCTGTGTTCCTCAGGAGGCCAGGCTTGTCGAGAGCGTTTATCGAATCCTCCGCTCAACATCGCAGCACGTCTGAGTCACGCTGAGGTTCTGAAGTGCACGAGATCGCTGCGGTAATTAACCCGAGCGATACGCTCATCCGCCGGAGTTTGGAGGACGTTTGACATTTGGAGACGTGATTAAACCGGTCTGGGTCGGGATCCGGCGTGTACAATAAATAATTCACTAGTAGTTTCATATTTTGACTTTGGAAGATCCGAACAAGGACCCGAAATCTGGAACGTCTTAATCCTCAGAGTGAGGCGAGAGAAACCTGGTCACATGAAACATCTCAACCTCTGAGGAGAAGAAGGTGGAGGCGAAGAGACAAGAACTAAAATCCACACACACACACACAGATGTCCTGCTACGGGGAGGGGGCCAGGGAGGACAAAGGAAGTTAGAAAGGGAAAAAGGAAGGAAGGAAAGAAAAAGAAGGGGAAGGAAGGAAGGAAGCCATGAAAGACAGGAGGAAGAAATAAAGGAAGAAAGATCAAAGGAAGAAGATAAGAAGGAAAATGAACAGAAGAAGAAGGTATGAAGGAAAGAGAAAAGAAATGAAGGAAAGAAGAAGGAAGGGGAAAAAATCGAATGTAGGAAGAAAAAGAAAAGAAGAAGCAATAAAACAAAGAAGGAAGAGAGAAGAAGCAGGTAAGGATGGAAGGAAAGAAAAAGAAATGAAGGAAAGAAGAATGGACAAAAGGAAGGAAAAGGAGGAGGAAGGACGGAAGCCATGAACATTGAACAGTATAACGATATGAAGGAATGAATAGGGGATGGAAGGAAGGATAGAAGAAGAAGGAGGTGTAGTATGGAAGGAAAGAAAAAGAAATAAGGAAGGGAAGAAGAGTGAACATAAGGAAGGAAAAGAGAGGAAGAACGGACACGTTAGAAGGAGAGGAACGAATGAAAATAGAGAGAAAGGAAGGAAATGAAGACGGAGTTTCCAATCAGGGATGAAAGACTTGAGGACGTGCTGTTATTGTACAATAATCACCGTCACTCAGATCACTGACTCAGACTCGGATCTCGGCTCCTGATGAACGGGAAGCAGGTGCTAGTCATCAGGAGAGGCGGAGCGTCGCGCGAACCCTGCGCTAACCACGTCGGAGTCGCCCTGATAATCAAATCAAAGCTTTTCATGAAACAGAATCAGAACGATCTCGCTGATTTTTAATCAGTTTTATTCTTCGCTCGTAAACCGTCATCTAAAGCCGCTTCTGCTGAGCGTTAGCATCATCACTCCCGCACACACACACACACACACACACATAGACAAGGAGAAAACATAAGTAATGCTTTAAAGAGGAAATATGGAATCATTTCCCGTCTTTTTAAGAATTTGGAGTTTCCGAACGATAATTTAATCATGCCACAGCTATGTTTAGGCAATAAAAAAAATCCTTGCTTTTTTATTCTTTTTTCCGCTTAAACGAGCTTCATTTCTCCCTAATGTGACCTCATATGAGAGAAGCCCCTCCCCCATCGCGCTGCTCAGCTCTGATCTTCTGCCCTGCTGAGTCATAAAGCAGGTCTACACCGTCTCCATTCTTTAATGACCTATCAGCGGCTTTTCGGAAGCGATCCGTCTCCGTAAAATCCTCCCAGCGCCTCTGTGTGGAATATTTAGCGATTCGCCAATTAACACGCAGTCAGACGGCGAAAAAAGATAACAACCACTTGGCAAATTAAAACAAGCGAGGGTCATTAACTAGGATGATCTACACAGAGAAATGTCAATTCCACCGTCTGTGTGTGTGTGTGTGTGTGTGTGTGTGTGTGTGTGTGTGTGTGTGTGTGTGTGTCTGAGCCAGCGGTGATTCTAAGTGAGCATCGTGCATGACGTACATATCAACCCGCCCAACCTTACAACGCTAATTTGAAAGCTGATTTCTGTTCAGCGCTGAGCGCTAGCGGCTAAACGACTCAGCAGATGACATTAGTGCCGTGTTCAGGATGTAGTAGAGATGGATGAAAGCATCTGTACACATCTGGATGCCGGTGAAGAACGGTACGTTCTGTATTTCCTCATGCTGTAGCTCAGTTAATGCAGCGTGTTTATGAGTGCAGGTGATTATGATGTCTTGTGTTTGGTTACACAGCGACGCGAGTTTCCTTGTTGATTATTTCCCTGTAACGGCGTGTCCCCCAGGTGGCTTTTCCCCCCTATATGTGACCTCATATAAGAGGAGCCCCTCCCACATCTTGTTGCTCAGCTCTGCTGTTGCCTGGAGGGGTGTGGGGGAAGTATGGGAATTATAATGTGTGTTCAAATCAAAGCGGGACTTTTGATTGTCCGGATTAACAGCACTAAGAGTTCTGAGAGTAACACCTCCCTTTATGTCTCTGTATAATCCCCTGCTACACTAATACACTTATCCCAGTGTGTCACTAGTGCTTGGACACAATCGAGGTAGAAAGCCGGAGCCGTGACCGGACTGCCTGCTTCACGCTGGCCTCCCAGGAACTCCAGGAGGTCAGGACTGTACGGGGAATGTCGCAACGACTCCCAGCCAAGTGGTGCTGGTGAATGAGTGTGTGTACAGTTCACACAGACAGATGCGTCTCATCTGTAAGTTAGCGACAAGGTAGTCGTTCTTTAAAATGTTTGCACCATTCAGACGTTTTACTGCGGCTACTACGGTCTCATCACCGCACCGTAAACGTCAATCGCCTTGCTTACGCCTTCAGGCACCAGACGTTTTGCAGCAAGTCCTGGTTTGACTTGTACGGCCCTTGTAATTAGAAAGTGTGTACGTGAATTCCATATGGAGTAGAAGTAAGTATGAGCAGCTCTGTAGTTCCTGCGAATCACTGAAACCTTAAAGAAAGAGAAACAAGGTTCCTTGAAAAGACCTGATTTCCATTCGATTGTCTCAGAGCCACTTTAAATTTGATAATAATTTTTCTTTTCATTTCTTATTTAGTGCAATTTTTCTATGGTGCATTATGCAGGGAGGTCTGGCCTACTTCAGTCTCTCTCACACACACACACACACACACACACACACACACACACACACACACACACACACACACACACACACACACACACACACATGTACACGCACACACACAGACAGAATTAGATTCAGTACAATAGAGGGACATGATTCATTCAGGCACTTTACTCTATAGAGCGTCTCCGTGTGATGTGTTGTATATTCGAGGTGACCGTAAAAGGTTCAAATAAATGATCACATCGAAGGCAGAAGGTCCCTGGTTGTTTTCTTTCTCACACATATGACAGCTTTTGTTTGTTATGTTAATACAGATATAGGCTTGTTTGTATATATAAAAGTATTCGGCCGGTTCATTATTGAATCCAGGTGTTTCAATCAGACCTCCTTATCCCCAGTGAAGGACGATCTTAGTGCTTCACCACACCAAAGCACCTTGGACAACGCTACGCTTCCAACTCTGTGGCAACAGTTTGTTGAAAGCCCTTTTCTCTGTGCTCCAACATGACGCCGCCCCAGTGCACAAAGCAAGGACTATATAGACATGGCTTGAAAGGGCTGACTGGCTCACACAGAGACCTGACCTCAACCACATCAAGCACCTTTGGGATGGACTGGAACGGAGATCGCGTGCCAGGGCTTCTCGTCCAACGTCAGTGCCTTACCTCCAGAAACACTCCAACATTACGTGGACACCCTTCGAAGAAGAGCAGGAGCTGTTGTAGCTGCAAATGAGGGGGAAAACTCCCTATTGAGTACAGTAAGTAGAGTAAGTCCCCAACATGTGAACACGTTCCATCCCGAGAGCTTGTTCGTAAGTCCAATTTGTTCGTAAGTCTAAGAAACATTGTCTAGGTACTAGGATGCTAACAGAATTGGCTATACACAGTATAAAACTTACATGTCCCATGATCTTGTCCTTTTTCTTTAGAATCGTGCCGATTAATCTACCATCTTTTCACTTCGCTTCATTCTTTCCATTATTTTCACTTTTTGTTTCCACCGTTATTGCCTGGCACCTCTTAGCAATACCACATTCTTTTTGCGCTTGCTTCCAAACGTCCTTTCTCTGCACGGACAAGACAGTGTACGCCAGACGCGTGACCTACAGTAACTTCCACGATTGAACTTTTACTTCTAAAGTTTGTTAGACAAATGTTTGTATTTATGAGACTTATTATATGTGTATTAGGATTCAATGTCATTACAGACTTGACCAAATACTTCTGTCCATATAATGTGTGTATATATATATATATGTATGTATATATAAATGACACTGTATATGCCCTTTATATAAATGCAGTATAGTGAATGTGTTGCAGTGGAAGTGTCTGGTTTCCTAATGCACTCACTCCCTCTCTCTAATACACATAATGAATTCCAATCTGAAAAGTGATTTCTCTCGAAATGAGATTTTTATCCCTTTATTATGGGTTACGCTTCAGCAAACACTTCACCGTTTACCATTAAAGTACCATTAAGAAGCATTTGCGAAGGTCCTCTGTGGTCATGTTGACCTATTTTATGTCCTCTAATTTTACAGAAAATTGTTTCACTCCTGTGAAAAGGAATTCCGGTGCATACCTGGCAACCTTGTAGACCAATTATGCATAATCTCATCTGGGGTAAAAATGGAGTATATAGCGCTCTTGAAGTCACAAGCTCAGTGTAAGACATGTTCTGTCTGGCGGTCATGTCTGCCACGGAGATCAACCGCTGAGTCGAATCATGACGAATCGCTGGATAAACTTACTGAACACATGACGAGAGATCAGATCACAGTGTGTCTCTAGAAACTTCACTCACTGGATATTACTTACTTCCCTAGCATCTCTGATGGTGGAGATATGCTAAATGAATACCAATGGAAGCTAATGAAAACATAACGACAGTCCCGGTCCATTAACCTCGGCATCTACTCTAAATTAGCAAATATAACACAAATACATCCTGTGCATTTTATTGGGTATTTGTCAATCTAAATGTATTCCATGATGATGCTGTCTGAGCTAAGCGGAAGCTCATCTGACACCAGGATCAGCCTCGTTTGCATGCTGGATGCCTGATAAACACACATCTCCTTTTCTTTTGTCAGTTGCATTGTAACACCACAGACGGATTTCCAGTCTAAATAGTGGCTGAAGTGGTTTTACGTCATGTATGACATCACACACACGGGCTATTTTGTGACCGACGTTCTAGTACAGTACGACAAATCGATCGAGTTAAAACTTTCGGCAGCCGTTCAGAATTTGTTCGTGTCAGTGGAAAGTCAAGCGAAGTGAGTTTACATATTGTTTTGTGGGCTGTTCTGCATTCAAAGCTTTTTTATGAAGACACAGCACCATGTGTCCCATAAACGTCACGGCAAGGACGGGAGCAAGAAGAAACGGGAGCCGCTTTCGGTCCGGTTTTTAAAGCAGCCGGTGCCGAGAGGAATCATAAATGAAGGTTAAGTGAGGCTTAATGTCAGTGTTTAATATTCTATTCATGTCTTTTGTAAATGTTTTAATTGTTTTTACAGTTTATACAAAATTATGATTACAGTGTTGGTAATATAAGCATATTTTTGGGGTGGCTGGAACGGATTGACCTCATTTACAGTATTTACATCGTGTACTGTACAAAGCATTTCACAATATGACATTTCACCTTACAAACTCGTCTCTGAAACAGATTAAATTTGGACGCCGAGGTTCAGCTGTACTTGGACGTTGAAACGGCAAGCTCCAGCACTAATCGCTTTTACAGGTTTACAGGTTTCTGCTCCTGTCAGGTTTGCGGAGTGAACGGCTCTTATGACTTTGTTTCGGGAGTCACTAAGGGAAATGAAAACGCTCAGAATGGCCGAGTGCGACTGTGGACTGAGCGAAACATTAATAATTCATACAGAAGCCCTGGAGAGCAGGAGGTAGAATTCTGTCATGTGTGTTTCACTGATAAACACAGAACAACACCTTCAAATTAGTCTTTAATAGGTGTTTTTGTGTCGAGTTAGCTAATGTGGATTAAGACTAATGGTCTACAGTAGCTCGCTGGCTTATTTGATTCTACTGTAGCATTTTCTGGTTAAGTAAGATAACTCAACTTATATTTTCAAGAGTACAAATTTCAGCTCAGACCAGACTCATGTGTTTTCTGTCTCTCCAGCTGGAGTAATTTGGCTAGTTTATCTCCCAGCTAGAAACCCCTCTACAGCCATCAAACCGGTCAGAGCAGTACAAGGTCTCCTAACCAGTTAGAACCAATCTGCCCAGACTTAAGTATCTGAACCAGTAGGAACTAGTCTGACCAGTACAATATATCTTGGTCAATTAGAACTAGTCTAACCAGGATGATGTACCCCGACCAGTTAGAACCAGTCTGAATAGTAAAAAAGTACCTGGACCAGTTAGAAGTAGTTTAACCAGTAACATGTTTCTGGATCAGTTTGATCAGTGACATCTTTCTGTACACTGTAAAACCTAATGCTCAAAGTAATTAACCCTAACCCTAACCCTAACCCTAGGACTGTTAACTTAAAGAATTGCAATTAGGTCAAATTAATAGACCTTTTTGAGTATTCAGAACTTTTTGGTATTTATGAGTTTGTAGAAATGACACTTTTCAAAAATAAATTTGATATTTTAAGTAATTGTAAATAGTTAAGTAACAGTAACTGTCACCTTAAAGTTCCACCAATGTAAACTCTACAGAGCACCGGTGGCTCAGTGGAAGGTGTTTCGGCTGCCATGTGGAAGACCCGGGTTCGATTCCTGGGCAACAATTTATTTGATTTGCGTCAGGTTCAACAAACTAAAAAAAATGATAGTTCTGTTTACTTAAAATTGGAAACATCATTACTTAAAGAATTTGATATAACTGTGATTACCTCAAATATTTTGAGTTTTGCCAACTTAATCGGGTTTACAGTGTAGCAGTTAGCAGTAGTTTAACTGGTACTGTAACTTGTTTCTGGGCCAGCTAGAACTAGTCTAACCAGTAACATATTTCTGGGCCAGTTAGAAGTAGTTTACATCAACTTAACTAGAACCAATCAGTTCGAGTAGATCGTCCATGCTTAATATTTCACAGTTTGTTCTTTGCAGTAAATAAAACAAATGTGTTTTGCGCAGCTCAGGAGCAAAACCAAGAGAAAAGTTTTCAGTTTTTGGATCCCACAGGGTTATTATCCTGAGTTTCAGAGAACACCTCGTGATTACAGCCGCGCTTCAGTCAGTGTGAGAAGCACATACTTTACTCTAAATAAGCAAATTATAGCAACTGAAATGGTGGAAGCGTGGAGGCAGGAAGTGGATAAGTACATGTTCCTTCATGAGGGAACGCTTTACATACGAGAAATGTAAATGATACGCTTTTCAGACAAATTGTGGTGTTTAGCCCGAGTGCGTTTCGAAAAGAGCTTTGCACAGAGCCGAGTGTGTCTGGAGATTAAAATATGAAACTCTGGAGCGGGAGAGAGAAGTTCGGCAAAGTACCGTGAAGTTTCTTCTCCGTCGTTGTATTTGGTTCCTCAGCTGCGACCAGATCGCCAGATTCCCTCTCAGTGTAACAAACGTATCTCTGTGGGAATCCTGACGTTATGACTGAACCTGACACGCCGCCGCCGCCGCCGCGTCCTGACGAAGGTCCTCTGAGGTGAGAGCAAGCGCTAGCAAGAGTCCAGTCGCGAGGCGGCTAACTGGAGTCAGACTCGCTAAACTCTGCAGAAGGCTGTAAATCTGAAACGTCTTTTGTAGAACCAAAAAGTTACAACTTTTAAAAGACTGTTATTAATTTGTCATTTGAAATACAGCGATGTGGAAATGAGTAAAAATGAGACAAACTGGCCCCGAGACTGGAGCTCACAGAGGGGCGCCAAATTATTACTTTAATAATCAGATAGAAATTATTCAGATATAACGGAGTATTACAAACATTAAATAATGTCCAGAACACACAGCGCTTCTGCAGAGCTAAAGGAAAGAGAGACAGAAAAAATTGTAGTTCAGTTCCTGCAATTCTGCTTTAATTCTGTTTAGTCAATTTACTCATTTGATTAAAAAGAAAGGAATAAAAGAAGGAAAATAAATTTGCACATTTGATCAGAAAGAAAGAGAAAATGTTTAGTTCTGTCCTCCTGATCAGGTCAATTCACTCGTATGTTCAGTGAAAGAAAGAAAGAAAGAAAGAAAGAAAGAAAGATTAGTTCTGTTTTTGCAATCTGGGTCTTTTAGTTTTTTATTCATTTTATCATTTGTAAGAAAGGAAGGAAAGAAATGACATTGATGAAAGAAATGCAATGAAAGAAAGGAAGGAAAATGAAAACACATCAGATGTTTTGTTTACCTGCAGTTAAGTCAATTCCTCCTTTGTCATCCTCCTTAAACTCCCTACTTTTCTATACACGGCCGCTCAAAAGTTTGTACACCCCTTATTCTGACTCCATGGTCGTTCCTGATGTTTATTTCTCTCTACACTGTAACACAACACTGAAGGTGTTTATATAAAACTCACAATCATCTCCTCTGAACAGTTGATATTGAGATGTGTATCTGCTCCTTCTGCTCTGTAAAGCTTCATAACGCCTCTAATCTGAGGTGCTGCTTGAGGTTAATTGGTGATTTCTGAGGCTGGTGACTCTAAATGAACTTCTCCTCTGCAGCAGTAAGTTTTGGTCTTCATGAGAGACAGTTTCATCATGGAGCGCGATGGGGCTTACAAACACACACTCGACACACAACACTGTTCTCACAAGAACTGATCCAGAACAGCCGACCTTCATGTCTTATAATAACAACTCACTAATTACAAAATTCCATATCATTAAATATCCATGTTATTTCATAGTTTGAAATCAGCAGTGTTGTTGTAGAATGTAGAAAATAAATCAGTAAACAAAAACAAAAATAATTTGCAAGTGATCCCAAACTTTTGAGCGGTGGTGTACCTCTTTCTTTCTTTCTTTCTTTCTTTCTTTCTTTCTAATAGATAAATAAATTAACAAATTAATTCATGAAAAGTGAACAAAACAAAGTGAACAGATAAGACAACACAGGTTTAATTGATTCACTTCCTGCAGGTGAATCAGTGAATCAGTGAATCAGTTGGTGAATCATTTTCTGATTCCTTTTCCATCTTCTGCCCCGGTGTCGCTCTTTCCTCGTTACTTTTCTTATTAGGGGTTTGTGGTTCCAGCGTAAAACTGTTTCATATGGAACGCTAATTGCTGGAGCTTTACATGAATAAACATTTGCCCTCGCGCTAATTGGCAGCTAATCCACCGGTTTATGGATTTGATTGCCGGAGGTGAGACAGCAGACGTCTCATCCATACGGAGGAAATATGAAGAAAAAAAAAAAATCTAAGAAAAGAAAAGAAGAGAAAGAGAGAGAGAATGTGTGATGAGCTAATAAGGAGCTGCTGAATTCTCTCTTTTTTGTTGCTGAAGGATTAAAAACCAGAGTGAAATGTACATTTGCATAATAAAACTAGACAAGCTGGTAAAACTCCAGGTATTATTAATAAAAAAAAGTTATGCTGATGGAAAAATAGAGATTTTTCTAAATTCGATCGGCGTCGCAGGCGGCCGCGGCACTGAGACGAGCAGGTGATGGTTTTCCTGGGACACGTCATTATCTTTCCTAAATGAACCCACATTCCGTGTTGGGGACATCAGCGGCGTCGCTCGGCCTCCTGGCGTCATCAGCCAGATGAAAAGAAGCTCACGCCGCTCCGCCGGGCCTCCAGCATGCGTCCGCGCGAACAGAGTCAGTCTGAGGTTTCACTCTCGCTGATTCATGGTTAGGAATTTATTTATTTAGGCCAGAGAGGGCCATGTGTGTGTGTGTGTGTGTGTGTGTGTGTGTGTGTGTGTGTGTGTGTGTGTGTGTGTGTGTAT
>QMIH01000101.1:409729-430292 GCA_003987875.1 Clarias batrachus
AGTGTGTGTGTGTGTGTGTGTGTGTGTGTGCGCCAGAAACAGACAGACAATTGAGCGTCCATCAGCACTGATTTAATAAACACCAGCGAATGATGTGATGCTAAATGGATCAAAAACCAATCAGTTTATTCCTGAACGATCAGAACTGATCACTTTAATGAACTTTAGCTGCTCTACAGAATATTTAATAAAAAACATCACGTTTATCAGCTTCCAGTTAAACGTCGTTATTTTAACAGGTTTGCTCGCTGCTCAGTTCATTAACGCGTCTGTTATTCCTGCTCGCTTTAAAACTTTATTAAACAGTAACAGTGATGATTGGAATGTTATTGGGTTTATGTGGACTAAGAAATTTAAACACACATATAGAGAAGGATGGATGGATGAACAAACCCGGGACGCTTTTAACTGAACTGAAATGCAAACACCATATGTTTGCTTAATTTTTTGCCAATCTGTTAATTAAGCTGGACTCGTGCGCAGTTCATTGATTTGTTCATTTATTTATTCACTCGTGTACAGAAAGAAAGAAAACAGTGTTTGTTTTACTTCATCTGTCTTTATTTCATTCATTCATTCATTAAACACAGTTTGTTGTTCACGTCACACACACAGTCACATTCATTCATTTAGAAAGGAAGAAAGAAATGAAGGAGGAAAACAACAAACACAGGATGTTTAGATTCACACAGTCATATTTCTCATTTATTTCTTAATTCTTTCATTCCTAAAGAAAGAAAGAAAGAAAGAAAGAAAGAAAGAGAAGGTGTTTGTTTTACTTCCTGCTTCACATATATCATTATTTAAAGAAAAAACATGCAGTCATACAGTCACATTCTTCATTCTTAAAGAAAGAAAGAAAGAATGAACGCAAGCAAAAAGAAACATAGAGTGGTTGTTTGTTTCACACAGCCACATTCGTTCATTCATTCATGAAGAAAGAAAGAAAGAAAGAGATTCATTTATTTCTTGCAGACAGATTTTTTTGAAAGAAAGAAAGAAAGTAAGAACTAAAGGAAGGAAAAAAATTATCACAATATTGTGATTATGCATTGCTGTATTCATTCATGAAAAAAGAAAGAAAGAAAAAAAGAATGAAAGAAAGAAAGAATGAAAGATAAACACACAGAATATTTGTTTTTACAGATTTCTCATTCATTCCTATATTTAGAAAGACACAAAAGGAAAGAAAAAAGGAAAAGATGACGCCCCTGACACGCTCCGATCTCTCTGACAGAGAATAGATTTCATTTAAAAAGCCCTCTGGTTTAGGCCACACCCACTTCAGGATTAAATCTATACACACACACACACACACACACACACACACACACACAGCACTGGATTTCTCTCAGTTCGGTGGTTCACAGGAGCGAGTGCGACTTCGACTTCAGTGAGTGTGACTCATGCAGTCCAACTCGAATGCCCCAATCCCTGAGCTACACACACACACACACACACACACACACACACACACACACACACACACACACACACACACACAAAATACACTGCTGGCTGCTGTGATTCACAAATCCTTACATTCACACTCGTGCTTGACTTCCTTTCAATAATGTTGTGCGTGTGCGTGTGCGTGTGTGTGTGTGTGTGTGTGAGTGTGTGTGTGTGTATGTGTGTGTAATGTGGGGATGTTTGTGTAACTGAAGTGCTGCTGGTTGAGACGAGGAACTCCAGCTGATCTGCTCCTCATTAGAACAGCAACGAAGACAAATGTCTTGTAACGCCGCCACAAGTCGAGTGCTAATGATCACACACCTTTTACATCAATCGGTCTTGGACAAGGACAGTGTGTGTGTGTGTGTGTGTGTGTGTGTGTGTGTGTGTGTGTGTGCGTGTGCGTGTGTGTGTGTTGTGCAAAGACATTTAGGGTTTTATATTATATCTTTGTGATGAGTGAACTCACTACATAACACCTACATAAGCCCTTTATAATAGCTGACATACTGTACATCTGCATGAATATTTATAAATTGTTTATATCTAGACCTACTGATGTCAGTTATGTAGTGTAATGTAGCCCTATGAACACCGCCCTTGTGTACAGTGTTATTATGTTGGAACATGCCTTACGTAGGTCTAATGTAGCTCTATGAACACTGCACTTAAGTGAAATATTAGCTTTCCCAGTTTTAGCTTAAACCGCAACAGTGGATTCCTTTCCAAATTAGCCATTTAAATGTTTTGTAGGTCGTTGGGTGACTTTACTACATAACACCTACATGAGCTCGTCATAATAACTGACATAAACCTTCACAACAAATCAATTTCTAGTTTTAAGAAGCATCATCTGTCAAGCCGACATTGTCAGGGGGCAAATATGTTGGTGTCATGTAGAATGTCATAAAGAGTTCATATTGGTTAAATAAAGCCCTTCGACTACACTATATGTACAGTTGTCATAAAGAGTTCATATAGGTGTAATGTAACCCAACGAATACGACACTTTCAGGTTACTACATGTGCAGTAGATGTATAACAGTTGTCATAAAGAGTTCAGATACTATTATTATTATTATTATAAGAGTTCATAAGGTGTAATAAACACTGCCCTTTCACTTTTATATATGTTAATGTAGGTTTATGTCAGTTGTCATAAGGAGTCATATAGATGTAATGTAGCCCTATGAACACTCAACTTTAACCTTTATTATATATATATATAATATATATTTATATATATATGTTTGTATCAGTTGTTCTGAAGGGGTTATATAGGTGTAATAAACCTCAACATTCATGACTGTTAACACATGTTGGAATCAGCCGGTTTAAATGTTTACACTGATTTATGTCGATTGTCACTGTAGGTGTGACGTAGCACCTTAAGTACAGTGTTGCTTCAAAAACTTTCTTTAGGACTGCTGATAAAAGTTATAATAAAATAAACCTGTTAAAAAACAGTTTGTGGGGGTTCATGTCAGCTGCAAGTGCTTATTGTTGATTGGTTTGTTGTTTATTGACGTTTTTTTTATTTTATAAGTTTATTCAGTTACGAAATAAAATGAAAAGATGATCAAATCAAACTGAACACGGCATCCACACACTGCTGTCCTGTAGCGTTTTTTCTCACAACCCAGAGTTTTCTGTAATCAGAGTGTAAAGTGTCACCAAGGGCAAAGCGCTAATGTAAAAGGAGAAACTATTCCACACTCTTGTTAGTAAGGTCACTCACATGGAGTCGTTCACCCAAACTGTGAGGGCAGAAAGGGAATGATTGAAGAGGCCAACAGCTGGATTTGTGACTGAGGAGATCAGGAATCTAACGCAGCGCCAGGTCATGTAGCGCTTTATCAACCAATAACAAAACCTAAAAATCAATTCTGTATTTAATATGAAGCCGGTGGAGTGAGTCGAGTGGAGGGGAGATACCGCGCCTCCTTCCAGCGACAAGCAGGAGGTTAATTTTCAATTCGCTTCAGGCAAGGCGCCGCTGACTGACACTCAGAACAGTCACGATGGAGAGAGAGAGAGTAGTGTGCATGACTCTATCCACACGTCCTCAAACCGAAGGAAAGATTTACCCTAAAATGCTGCGGATTGTATGGAGCTACTTCAGAAGGGCTGTGAAATCAACAAGGACTGCCAACAGGATTAGTGCTTCCTGCTGCTGCTAATAACGAATAACAAAAGAATCCTGTTCATGGCAGCACCGTGCCTTAGCGGTTAGCACTGTCATGTCGCACCTCCAGCGTGCACGCTGAGTTTGCATGCTGATGATGATGATGATGATGATGGTGGTGACAGTGAGGATACTGTTATTCATCACATGTACATCACAGTGAACTTCCTTTTTTGCATACCTTGGTTAAGAAGCTGTGGTCAGATGGGTCAGGCATGACATACAGCCATGTTAGAGCGCCCCCTAGAGCCCAACAATGCCAGCTTGTTGGTGCAGGGGCTTGAACCTCTGACCTCAGGATCAGTAAGCTGGAGCCGTAACCATTTTAGCCCAGGTCTCTTTCCACATGCATGTTGGGTTCCTCCATAATCCAAAAGACGTGAGGTAGCCTGACCGCTGAGGGGGTGCTTCTGCTCTGCGATGGGTTGGCACCTCATTCGGTGTGTACCTCCCCTTGTGTGCGAAGGGTGTTTTCACATCAGGGTCCCAAACTCTGGTTCCGTTATGTTGATCAGCGAGGACACAATGATCCTGCGCTGGAGAACCATGTCCACTGCAAAAGGTGGTCTTGAGAATGATACAGCACACTCTAGATCAAATTAGACATGGAACCAATAATACCTGAGAATAGAAATAGATCCCTGTTTAGACGTGACGTCTTCAGCACCATCTTTCTTCGCCGAAAACTCAATCTTATCCTTGACTTACACAGCCAGTGGAAAGGAATGCAAGAGCAAACTCTTGGCATTGTTTCAGAAATATCAATAATGTTAGGCATAGTGTGAATGTTAACTAACGTGCTCCCTTCCTCGTGTTTAATGGTGGTTCACAAACTAAGTAGTAGGATTCCGACACAGGAGGGGGCGGTGAGTGTAAATACGCAAGTGTGACCAAGAACAGAGCGCAAACATAAATTGAATGCTGGCCAGCACAACAAACCAATCGTGCCTTATGTGAAACTCTCCAAATGACTTCAACCAGCCACCCCTATTACTCCACACAAGGGTCATGGAGGCGCTATAGATAACAGACGTATGGATGAATTTTCAATGTGTACAGCACTTTTCATTAGTACAAAGTGCTCACATAAACATAAACACCAAGAAGATAAAAGATGCTTACACTTAGCAATAGGGGGCTTTTAAAAGGCATATGAAGACATCGAACAAAAGGCCTGAATAAACAGATATGTTTTCGGTCTTGTTTTAAAAGCCGTCAGTGACTGCAGAGAATGTAAATAGTTTGGGAGGGAGTTACAAATGCAGGGTGCAACAGAGCAGAAAGCTCTTTCCCTCCTTTTGATCCTTTTCAGATGGAAGAGCCAACTTTTGTGGGTTTGAAGGTGTTTGTGGTTACAGGTTAAAGGAATAAGAAGGTCTTTAAGATATTAGGGGGCAGTTCCCTGAATACATGAGTATAGGGAGTCAGGGGTTGGATTTTACAGTCAACATTGGAGAAAACAGAGTCAGTAAAGGCACTGCCGAATGAGAGTTATGTTGTTGTAGATGTTTTTTTTTTGCTCTCTTAAGAATTCTGTCAGCACTGGTTTGGATGTACCGGGGTTTGTGATGCCTCTGGCTAGAAATCCAGATGAAAAGAGCATTATCTTAGGCCAGCCTTAAGGAGGTAAAGACATACAGTAGACAAGTTTCTTAGACTCTGTAAGACTGAGGGTAGGATGAAGCTGTGCTACTCAGGTGCGATTTCTTTAAGACTGCAAGGGAAGCTCAGCTTCCCCTATAATGTCACAAAATTAATGGTCAAATGATGTACTATTGTATTAACATTTTATTGACTAAAAATTCCTGTAGCGTCACAGTGCATTTCCCTGTTGAAGCCCAGCGTCCATGGACTTCAATGCGGCTGCTTTGAATGTGTTTTTTTTTCAATGCTTTGAAAAAAGCATTACTTGGTCATTGGATAAACTCTGCGATTATGTCCCGCCCACGACGCTCAGCGTCTCTGGGGGTGAATGAGGAGTGGGCGGGCCCGAACGCCGAGCTTCTGCATGAGGATTGGAGGGTCTGTCGAAAGACTGCATCTCCTTTTGACTGACAGCAATTTTGTACTATAAGGAATCGCTGAAGTCCCATCGCGGATTTCTGAAGTTCAGTCGAAATAAAAACTGCTGCAACCTATTTCTTTATATTTGCTTGGCGAAATTGCTTTACTTTTAAAATTAATTTACTTTTAAATAAATAGACAATTTTATGATGTAGGCCGAAAATCAGCTTCCCCTATTTGACAGACCGGTAGCCGGCCACTGGTGCTACTGTATGTTTTTGAAATGAGGAAGGACATTTTGCAGAAGCGATTAAAGTGGTTACACGGCATGAGGATGAAGTTGAAATTCATTTATAGATTCAGATGACATGAGCATAGCAATGATAAGAGATGTGGACAGTGAAGTGGATAGGCCCAAAAACCGACCCTTGAGGGACTCCAAAGGTGACCAGTAGTATAACCAACTTGAAGTCTCTCAAAGATATACTCTGTAATCCAGCTAACGAAGAGGGTTGGAGCCAGCAAACAGCAGACCCAGATAGTTCACAGATGATGTCAAGACAGATGTGGTCAACTGTGTAAGAGGCAGCTGTCAAATCAAGGAAGATTAGAATGGAGGGGCAACTGGAGTCCGTGCTCAACAGCAACTCGTTTGTAAATCTGAGAAACCCTGCTGCAGTGCTGTCTGCATATCGGAAACCAGACTGAAACTTATCCAACAGGTTGTTAAACTTCCAGAAGCTTAAAAGCTTGGTGTTGCGACCACCACACGAGTGGGATCAGTACCAGAACAGTGTCAGAAACCAGACCTGGTCGAACAACACAGAAACCAACTTATCAAAGAGTGAGATGTTTCAAAAGCTGACCACCTATTCCAGAATTTTGGGAAGGAAGGAGAGTTTGGATATCGGCCTGTAGTTCAGCATAGAGAGATCACTGCTTGATTTGATTTTTATAACCAATAAGCTGCTGCCTCGGTGGTACTGGTTAGCATCGTCGCCTTGCAACCTCATGGTCAGGGTTCCCACCTTGGGTCTGTGTGCGTGAGTTTGCACGTTCTCTCCGTGCTTGGTGGCACCGGTACACCAGTTTCCTCCCATAGTTCAAAGTCAAGCAGATTGGTCTCATGACCAAAGTCTCCTGGGATAGACCCTCAGCATCCCGTAGAGGATAAGAGGTACAGAAGATAAATAAATAAAGGAATGAATGAATAGATGAATGAATGAATAGATGAATGAATGAATGAATGAATGAATGAGATACTGTCTGCACTGAAAGCGTGATTAACAATTCTCGTAGTCGGGGGACTGATTGCTGGGATGAAGTCCTTGACGGGACCTGAGGTCAATTAAGTCAAGGAGGCAGGTTAAAGGTTTTATCCTATTGACATGTCCAATGTCCACAGTGTCGATAGAACAAAGTGACAGACAGGCTGAGCTTAAGAGCAATCTTATGCTGTTGACCTTAAAGGATTAAAGTGGTCAAGGACACAGTTCACTGCTCTTCAGTGTTCACCAGATGGAGCCTTCAAGAGGTGGTTAATAAAAGCCTATTGTTTTTCTTGCTTACTTGCTAATAGTGCTGGAGTAGAAAGCAGACCAAGATTCCTTGAGTGAGTGATAATAGTCCTGTTGGTGAGTCTGATATTTTGCGAAATAAATTGTGTCTACTGTGCATCCGGAGCTTCTATACTGCTGCTGAAGTCAGCACCTTTCATTTTCCTTCTTTTAAGATCTTAGTTAATACAGTAGAACAAAAGAGGCTGCTCTGGTTTTCACAAGGGCGTGATGGTGAAGGGCATCTTTCAGTGATTTGTTGTAGAATCCCACTAAAGCAACCACTCAGGTATGGGACGTTAGGGAAATCTGATGTCAGTCCAAAGCCAGGCCAGCCTGATTGATTATTCCAGTTCCTACAATTGATTTTGCATTTGCATCCACATGAGTTAAGATCTAAAACCGGTTTGCATCGAAAGCTCTCCGTGATCAGACACCCCCAGGATGTAAACCTGAAGAGGGTTACTGGGAGCAGTGTCTGTGATGACCAAATCTACTGTAGTGTGAGCAGCGACAGTCTCATGATGCTTCAGGTTGACGCATTCTAAAAGATTTAGAAATACCGATGCTACTGTAGGAAGGAAGCAGGGATCTCAACATGTACAGGATATTAAAATCTCTAATAATTATGATGTGAGAAGAAGAATGTGACGCGAGGAAGTCACACAACCCAGGAACCCGATTTTGAGGGGTAGATTAAGACTGGCATGGAATTGTGGGGAGATTTTCAGTTTCGAGTGAGTCAGCTTCTATCCAAGGGTGGATGGTTGAGAGCAAGAAAGAGAAGATATTGTGGATTCCTGAAATACTCTTCAAATATAATTTCAACAGGAAGAGAAGGAAGAAAAAGCATTTCATATTCCATATAAATCTTACAAATGTTCTTAGACGAATGCTTAGATGGACAGATGGATGCTTCCTCTTATTCCTTCTTTTATTTCTTTCTCTCTCTCTCTCTTCAAGCTAATAAGACCAAAAAACAAGTAAAAACCATGAAACCGTGAAGAAGTATAAACTCCTCTGTATTGAAGATGTTGGAAAGCCACAGAGAATGAATGCCACTTCAGAAAAGGAAAAAAAAAGAAAAGAAAAAAGGGATGGCATGGACAAGCGTATCAAAACAAACACTTCTGTCCAGGCTGGGGGATATTTTCATTGAAGAGAAAAAAAGAAAGATGAGAAAGTTTTCTTTGGGAACTTTGATAAAAGCACCAATTTAGAGAATTGAAGTTGTTGGATCTGGGATTGGATTTGGGGTAAGTGCCCGCATCACTACGTGTTTAAGACATGATTGGATCGTACCACTCAACTGCAATTTGAAGAAATAACAAAAATGGCAGCTGTCTTGACGTCATGCTTTTTTTTTTTTTTTTAAGTGTGCTAGATGCTGGAAAATGACGGAGAAAAAGAAAGACACAAAATTCATAATGAAAAATCTGTCATGGAGTGCATAACCTAATTTATATATTTTTTAAAAATTGCTATAAAATGGTAATTGTCATCAATGTAATTGACCAAAATGGCTTCCAGACTTACAATTCAGGAGTGCATAGAACGGAATAACACGTGATCCAGCACGGTGTGTTATTTTGCATTTGATTAATTTTATCGCTCCATTAGTTACTGAAGCCAGATAAAATAGTAACACAAGACTTCATCATGCATTCAACTAAACTGTTTATTGAATGTAATGAATATCAGAGTAAAAGAGCAACACCTGCGTTTTAACTGCGCATTGTTTGCAAAGTTGAAGTTACTTCTAAACATGAAGAGAATGCAACATGAGCCTAAATCAAATATATAAAAATGCTATGAAAAATAAATCATTTAATCTGACACAGGAATACGGGAACAGGAAACCATGAGACGACCTTCCAAGGCAGAGGCATAGGGGGACCATGAAACCACACCCACCTCCCCAAAATAGTGTGAAAGGTGGAAGACTGTCCACCCAACACCACCCCGATAAAGTGAAACCCATCGACCAGAATTCAAGCTTATTATACACCCGTTTGATGTGTACTATATCCTGATGTGCATTATTACCGTCACTTGAAAGGGGGCAGCATTGAGACTACACTGGAGCACCAGAAGAAGAAGGAGAAGAAAAAAAAAAAACACAAAATATGTAAACTTGCATTGCTTGGCTTTCCACTGACGCAAACAAGTTTTTGAACGGCTCCCGGACGTACAGTTCCCTCTACTGAAGACTACTGTGAGTGAAAACTGCAGGATATCAGCAGCTTCTGAAATGCTCAGGGTTAAATCTATAGAGATGATAAATTTCCCTGTTTTAATGTTTGACATCATTTCAGAGCTCTTGACCTGTGTCTGTATGGTTTTGTGCATCATGCTGCCGCCACGTGATTGGCTGATTGGATAACTGCATAAACGAATGTTCCTATTGTCCCTATGTGTCTCAAACTGAGGTGGGTTCGAAATCTTGAGCATTAAACTCTATAATCAATTTATTCATTTTTTTGGCAAAGTGCTCAGTCTGCTGACTGTAACTCAACTTACCAAGCTGTTCTTCGACAACTCCATGGAATCTGATCGAACCATTTAGAGCTTTTACATTTGCCAGACCTGCAGGGAATTTAGATTATCTTGCTAGCTAGTTTACAGCCAGGTGTATATTTTTATATGTCTCTCCCTGCTTACTATTTCTGTGTTGTCCAAAGAATTTCTACAAAATTCAATAATGAGGAGAAATAAGATCACCATTATTATTTATTGCTTTTGATTCAATGGCTACAAAACCTACTGTATGCTACTGCTCATACACACTCACGGACCGCCTGATGTGCCTCAGCTTGTATTTTAGGTTAAACTGCGTAGCTTTGACATTTTGGAGCCAATTATTATCAATCTAAATTAAACCACTGCCGAATAGGAGCTTGTTGAAACTCTAATGTGAGATTGTACTGAGGCACAAGCAGAGGTGGGTAGAGTAGCCAAAAACTTTACTCAGGTAAGAGTAGCTGTACTTGACAATAATATTACTCAAGTAGAAGTAAAAAGCAGTCATCCAAAATATTACTCAAGTAAGAATAAAAATTATTTGGTGAAAAGATACTCAAGTACCGAGTAGCTGTTTCATCATAATGTCTGATTTATTTATTTATTTGTTTTTAAATTACGTAAGCAGTCAGAGAAAATGATAAAATAATGCAGAAATTGTGAATTTTTCAAATAATAAAATAAATGAATAAAATTAAATATCTTTACAAAACAGCAAATTAAGGAATAAGAAACACACATTTCCTAATTTCTCTTTTTCACAATATAAAGCTTTTGTAATAAATCCCTCCTGTAGGTAACATGTGTGTATGTTTGAACAGTGTCGACTTTTTCCTGTGTAAGATTTACTGTATATTCAGTCGCTCTGCAAATGACTCAGCAGATAGAAAACAACATTAGAACGCGTGTACAAGAGTCTCACTGAACCATAAACTCTGTCCAGCTGAACAAATGTAAGAAAATTATATATTTTAGCCTCTAGTTTATTTACTAATTATATATTCTAACATTGCAACATTAAATAAAACAGATAAACACTGCTGAAGACAACCCCGCCCCCACCCTCACCCCCTTCTGCGTGGTCATGTGACTCCATGCGGTTATTGTCATTGCGGCTGATTGGACAAACGGAGTCATGTGATTATTGTTGCTACGTCTGATTGGTGAAACACAGTCACATGGTCGATCCACCAGCTGCATTTCTCTGGTGAAAACAAAGAATATCTAAAGTCAAGTAAAAAGTATGGTACGGTAAAACTACTCACAGAAGTACTTTTTTTTTTTCAAAAAGTTTCTTAAGTAAATGTAACGCGTTACTACACACCTCTGGGCACAAGAGATAAATACTGAGATAAAAAGGGGTCTAGTGACGCTCATGTCCGCATGTAGACTCTCGGCATTGTTCAGGGAGGACAAGGAAAGAAAGGAAAGAAATAAAGAAGAAAAAAATCTTTTGCTGTAATTGGCGATTATTTGTCCATTTTAATTAAGTTCTATACAGTAAGTCCTCTACATACCAACATTAGAGTTACAAACTTTCAAAGATGCAAACATGCGTTCGCGTATGTTTCATCAAAACGTAACAGTAGCATCGATGAAGCTGGTACTGCTGAGAAGCGCCAAGCATATATAAAGATGAAGACCAAAGTTAAAATAACTGAGAGAATGGAGCGAGGTGAAAAGATGGCAGATTTTCTTTTAACATGATTCTTCGACATGATTCCAAAGAACAAGACCAAGATCATGTTCCTTGTTAGTTTCAGACTGCGTATCGCCAATTGTATCCAATGATTGCTTGACTTACGAACAAATTGGACTTATGAACAAATTGGACTCACGAAAGAGCTCTTGAAACAGAACTCGTTTGCATGTTGGGGACTTACTGTATTTTATCCTATACAAAATGCACACACATTGTTTAGCCTGGGATGGAGAGAATTGTAGGGGAAAGGATGCTATTAATTTCTCACGGTTCTGCATCCGCTCCTCTTAATCCATTCAGGAGAATCCGGATGTTGTGACAGGACACAGCCGGGAGAGGCGTGCTGAGTCTGAGGTGATGAGAGGCTCTACTCGTTCGCCCCTAGGGCCTGACTGAGGATTTCTCCCTTGCTCCTGTAGATGTCGTTGGCGAAATCTTTCATTTTTAGTCCATAGTGAAGTAAAAATGGGAAAACTGAGAAGATTGCAGTGGTGTAGAGGAGGAGATAGAGCTACTGTAGCAGAAAGTCAAGACGAAATGGAAATATGTGGCGCGTCTACTAGGGAAGATTGCCAAAACATAGCGTTCCTAGATCTTGAAGTTGCAAAAACGCCTACGTTAGAAATACGCCTCCGCGCTCATCGCGTTCTGTTTTTTTAACGTATGAAGGGTGAAGACGCGTAGGCGACCGATTCGTCCATTCCATCGACTGGTATTTTCGCTGTACGTCTCTAACATGTGTTCAGTTATTAATAAAGGCCGACCAGACATTTTGGAGAGCGACGCTGCCTATAGATCTGGGTACACGCCAGATCCCTTCGGACACGGGTCGGATATACAGTACGATCCTTCGCTTTTGCATTGCTTTCTTAATGATACGATCAGGTCGCTGGGGTGTGACTGCAGAGCTTGAGTATTGATAAATGACTGACGAGGGAAATTAATGGCACATTGCAGCCCAGGGACGGAGTGATGGAGTGAAGCCTCGGTAGTAATGAAACTATGGGAATTCAATACACCTTCTAGCCAAAACACAGCCAGAGATTGTGCACACACAGACGTATATACACCCACTCTGCAGACATTACACACACACACACACACACACACACACACAGGCTGAAGTTCTGAGCTGCACACTTCCTCGCTCAAGGCTCTGTTTTTCTAACTACATTCACATTAGCAAGAGATTAGTCACTTGTCCTGCTGGTGGGTGTAGCGACTGCTCGTGTTGTCACTCGTGGCCTGTCTAGCGTTCTTGTTTTTATTTCTGCCGAGAAAACAGAGGCAGTCAAAAAGAAAGCCTACAAGTTCAACCCAAATAAAAACAATCAGCCAATAATTCACGTTACATGCTGCGCGCCATTTTAGCTATGTTACATTACATGAGATTAGCAAAGCAAGCTAAATGCGCTAGCTGTTTATGCTCACCTGAGGCAGCCGTGATCTTTTCTACTTCAAATGTTGGAAACAAAAGCATGCAGATGAGGCAGGGAGGCAGATTGTAAAACCAGCATGTGGTTTCTTTTAGTCCAGACATTTGTATTCTCAGAGAACAAGCAGACTAGCGTACATTACAATCTTCACCTAGAACAGGGACATGCTAACAAAGAAGGGAGTAAAGGCTGACATTACCAAGCGTAATGGAACACCAGGGAACGAGGAGACACTCAATAAGAGCTGAAGGAACAGTAAAGGAACAGCTTAAAGACAGGAAGCAGGGACACCTTCAAAATGGCTAAATAAGCTTTAGAACGTTCGGGCTCTAGAGTCATTAAATAACCACGGATATTTCACCATTAACACGTTTCATGTGGAACTTTTATAAACGTGTTTTATTTATGTTTTAATTTAATTAAAAAAAAATAAATAAATGAAGCCTGTTGTGGGAGAAAGACAGCAATGTCACAGCTGGGTTATAATCACCGAATCCTGGACGCAAGCGGGAAATAAAGACATAAGAAAAGTGTTAGAGAGAGAGAGAGAGAGAGAGAGAGAGTTATTATAGAGCAGAAAACAGCAGAACATCTTGTTATTCACGCTGTTCCCAAGTGTCTGGAGGAAAGTTGACATGTTTCCAAAGATGCAGTTGTCTAGAACTGTGTTTCTCACACAGCCAGGGCTTCTGTAATAATTATCATTATTTATTTATCCACCATCACTATCTTTTTTATTGTAGTGCTGGAGTTATTCCGCTGTTTGGCTTGTTAAAAGGATATTCTCCCAAAGTCTATCTATCTATCTATCTATCTATGCAACAAAATTAATTAAACTAAGTTGACTCGATCAATGCCTGGAAGCCCCTCCCCTTCCCCAACCCCAACCCCATCATCTCACCCAGAGCTCTATCTTTTTGTACCGTCAGTGTGTTGGAATAATGAAGCGCATTATGAGCATTATAACAGTAAACCCGAGTAAATCTGGAACAGGATGTTCAACACGGGCACATTGGGGTGTGATGGTTAGGGGTGCACATACTTTTGGTTATACACACTTTTGATGTGTTTATCTTTGTATCTTTGAGAGGAAAAAAAAAATAAGTAAAAAGAATAAATAGAATAAATTTAACACTAACAAAGGGTCAAATCTAAGCAATAATATTTACTGCACTGCATCAATCAGCATCCAGATGCACTGAGACGTTTTTAGCAGCAGATCAACAGTGAAGACTATCGACCATGAGAACGGCCTGTAAACGGATTATATAGAAAAAAACACTGTGTTTGGCGAAGGTAAATCACAAGCGGGAGAAAATCAATATTGCACAAGCGTACAGCACATATATAAATAATACTATAAATATTTGAACAGTGTGATAATGTTTATAAAATAAATCTGTGCATCGAGGCTCTTTTCTCTTAAACCAGACTGGCACAATAGTTAAAGCTACTTCTCAGAGAGAAAATCCGTAGTTTTTTATTTTAAAATAATAATAAATAATAATAATAATAATAATAATAATAATAATAATGTTGAAAATATGTTGAATCTTCAGTTCCTGGGATTTAACACTAAGATTCCTGCATCTGTCCAATCAGAACCGTGAAGTTTTCATGGTGGAGTGTGGAGATAACTTGTTCCATTTCTCACGTGTGTGTAGGAGAGTCTTCTTAGGTTCATTTATTTAAAACCTCAATTAGACATTTTGAGGTTTTAACGATTTGTAAACTCATCCCCTAATGTTTAAATTGGGTAAAATAATTTAATCTTAATTGTAGAGCCAGGACTTATGAACAAATTGGACTTATGAAGCTAGCTAGCAACACACATATCTGACTGGTCATTACTGACTGGTTGTCTGTCTGTATAGAATGTCTGGCTGTTGGTTGGAACATGCCTACTTAGCTCAATTAGCACAAGCTGGAAGATGTATTATCCACTAAGCTACTGTATTTTAGCTTAGCTACAATGCTAAAGTGGCTAACATTAATTTATATGCTAATGCTACTTTGCATTTGAAATCTGTCATCTGCACCCATCCTACATTTCTTGTGGCAAGATAAACAACAACGATTCCAGCTAGCTAGAATGATGCATAGCAGTTTAGAAGCTAGCTAGTTACTAGTCACTCAAATCAGCCACGCTCCAAATTAAACAGAGGTTTACAGCTGAATACAATTTAAACTGATGACTTGCATAACAATTCACCCTCCTGTACAGCCGTCACAAATGCAAATCTAGTTATGGAGACCAAAACTGTTTATTTGTACCAGGCTGTAAATATGTTTATTTCTGTTGTAAAGTTCACCATTTTAACGTGGGGCTCGTAGTGGGTATTTGAGAGTGGTCAGCACCTAGTGGTCATTTGAGGAACTGCATATTTTGGCACCTCCATGTTCGACTCATTTTTCAAAACTGCAGGTTTCTCCTTTGGGTAAAACTAACTACACACTGGATGTTGGTTTAAGATCAATATTGAATAAAGATTAATGCTTCATTAGAACGACATAAATGTCAGAAAATTATTTAAATCATGTTCTGTAAAGGAAATATTACAAAATCAAACATTTTTTTTTGGTATTAAAATATATTGAAGTATATTAGTTTATTTTTTTTGCCACATTAGACAGTAACCTTGCATCTTGTTCTCTCAGAGAATAGAATATTTACAGCTGATCAACAACTGCCCCACATCTGCCCTTTCCTTTATCCCAGTGTAGGATCGTCACCAGATGAGACTCATCTTTTTCATTCAGTTCATACATTCTTTTTCCTGAAAAATTAGTTGGATCTCCACATCTGGACTTGACCCAGACATGACGTATAAGACAGCCCTGCTCTGGGAGAATACGTCTTTATCAAGGATAACGTTTCCATTTCTTTGAACAAACTGCACCATAAACACCGCCCCCCCCCCTTCCCCCCCCCTTCTGCCTTCGCCGTCCTGCTCTGATGTAAGGACTATGGCTCAGCACATGCAGCTCCAGGATGAAACAATTTGCATGTTTTCTGCCCAGATGGTGTAAAAAAATGACTGATGCTAACATCTGGACTTTGAGCATTTGAGTCAGAAGCAGCAAATTAGACACAGTCTGTGCAGGAAAAATCACCGACCTGCGTTCATTTATTTAAAATAAATGCTTGTTTAAAAGCTCACGCTGGGTGAAAGCACAGATGAAGAAGAAGAAAAAAACGATGGACTTTATATGGTAAGGAAAATGTCTTTTCTTTGTTTTAGACAAAATGATTAAGCCTGAAAGCTCGGGTTGGCGTCCAGAAGGGGATTGTGATAAGGGACGACGGGGAACCCGACAGGGAATTCTGGCTTCTGATTGGTCAGAAGGTTTTCTACAAGTTTCCTTTGAAAACATTATCATTTACATAGAAACAACACAATCGTAGACAGACGTTTAAAAGGTTTAATGTGTCCAATCTGAATATGGTGACGTTTTCTCCAAGGAGACGTTTGTTTATGCGACATTTATGGAAGGAGTGTCCGGTGTCACAGTTCAGTTTCTGTGTTTTTTTGTTTGTTTGTTTTTTAAAGCGAGAGAAAATAAAAAAAGTACGACATGAATAAGTATGATTTTATAGATGAAACATTGTAACTTTGGGCTTGTGGCGGTGGTATGAGAGGAATAAAGCGCATCACGCCACCACATCACTTTATATTCTTTCTTCATTATCCTGCAGATCAAATTTTGGTTAATGTTTTATGTAAATTAGTAAAGCAGAGCTGTCAGCTGATTGGCTAAATCAATAATTTCACATAATACCAGCTGACGATTCTTCTGTTTGGTTCGGTTTAATATTGTAAAGTGAGGAACAGAGAGCCAGAGACGTTTCTATGCATGATTAAATGAGATGTCTTACTCAATTCAGCTCATGGAGTTTCTCTCCACACACACACGCGCACACACACACACACACACACACACACACACGCGCGCGCGCATCCAAATGACTCATTTCCATCTAACATTTCCCAGAGTTCTGCAGCGCATTAATTTTCTGGAGACTTTTTCTCGCTCTGCTTTTAATCGTGTTTGGAACAACAACGTCCGACTGAAACATCGACGGATTTTATTTATCTTAATTATCATAAATAATGAAAATGGACTTAAAACATAATCAGGAATGACAAGCACACACACACACACACACACACACACACACACAGGAGTAAACAAGTACGGAATAAATTTTGTGTGTGTGTGTGTGTGTATATGTGTGTGTGTGGGTGTGTGTGTTGTGTTGTTATAGAAAATCAGAGCCACTTTGATGTAACTACAGACATCCTAAAATGTTTATTCCTCTTTTACTAGAACAAATTATGGTGGCAGATGGAGCAAAACATAATTAAATAAATGAATCAATATGCAGTACAATAAGTGATTTTGTAAAACAGTTATCTATCTCTGTGTCTATCTCTCAGTTAGCTAAGTACAGTGGAACCTCGGATTGACACTAACTCTTTTGCACAAGCACAATTTTAAAATAAATTCTAACTTGTTAAACGAGCGATGTCTTGACATACGAGTGCTTTAGTACACACACTCTTTGTCTGCTGAGTGTCACATGATCACAACTGAGCCAATGGTTCTTCTCTCTCTCATGCTGTGGGATTGTGGGTATTCGTCTCCCACACTTGGTCTCAGTGCATCACTTGTATAATCAACATCTGTGTGTGTGTGTGTGTGTGTGTGTGTGTGTACTGTAACACTGTGACCACGTGTGTGCATGTATGCGTAGCGCATTTTTTATGCTGTACGCCCTGATTCTTCTATCTTGTAAGGCCAATCATACCTTTATGTCAAAGGTAAAGTGCAGGTTAATTTGTTTTATTTTTATTTTATATTTTGCATGAATTATTTTATATGAATATTTTTGGGTTGTGGAACGAATCATCAAAGACTTCATTATTTCATATAGGGGAAATTTGCTTTGATATACAAGCACATGTCCGGAAAGATTTAAAGTTTAACTGTAAGTTTAATTATTTCATTCATTTTGTCACGCTCCATTCACCATAGCAAACTATGAACAAATTATTCATTTATTTATCCAATTTATTGAAGAATTCATAGTTCATGTAGTCCGTTCCTGTTCTCACTTACCTTATAGCAGCGGTAAACACTCGTTCACTCGTCTGCCATTCATCTCTCTGTCTCTTCTTTAAGTCTCCTTAAGTGTTGCGTATTTAGGGTCGCGTCCTCTTTCTTACACATTTGTTCTACATATTTTAATATTCAATTCTTATTCTCTCTCTCTCACTCTCTCTCTCTCTGCATTAGCTGTAGGTTTTGGCGTCTTTTCAAACAGCATGTTTAATGGAAGAGGACTTTTTTTTTCACCTTATAAGACCTTTAAAACTTTTATATCTCAAGAAGTCTTTGTGTCCTTATTAGTTTTATTATTACATTTATTATTACATTCTCTCTCTCTCTCTCTCTCTCTCTCTCTCTCTCTCTCCGCTATAGAGACTATAATTGGGTCACCACTGAGTGTCTTCCCATAATAAAATGTTTCTTTTTTTTATTAAAACTTTCCATCCCACGGCGCTACAGAGTCCTGCGCTCTGATTGGTCAGAAGGTGTTGATTAATTCTTTATAACAGCAGCTTTGTCTATAACCTCAGGTTTATATTAATGCACTTGTTTCTATAGCAACAGCTCATACACATGCACAGGGACGTGAATGTCCGGCGGCGGACGCTCCGCTGATAGTTGAAGCGGTGAAGCTTTCCTGGAAGGAGTCTCCGGTGTCAGCGCTGTGGGAGATTAAACATGAGCAATTTAAGAGAAATGAGTGGAAATTATTCTTTTTAATCAAAAAGGAATAAAAAATGGACAACAATGATGATGATGATGATGATGATGATGGTGGTTCAACATCTTTAAGGCTCTAACACCAAAAATAAATTTATTAAATCCCAGATGCAATATGTTGGTATCTATTTTATCGTGAAGGGGCGTGGCTTGGGCAACAAACATCCATAGCAACAGCCGATATATAATTAGCTTATGCAATTAACTACCCAGAATGCACCATTCATGCAGAACATATGCCATGTACCTGTATAGAAGATGAAGCAGAAACAGCTGAGTGTTTCTTCTTCAGAAAAAGAGCAATGTGTGTGTGTGTGTGTGTGTGCGTTATATAGATAGAAGTATTTTTTTTTCCTTTCTCCACGGACGTGTCTCACAGTTGCATCATTGACTCCGTCTCCATTTTCATCGCAGGTGTGTGTGAAGGAATCTCCGTCTTAGAAGTTTCCAGAACAATCCAGATGACAGATGTTCAGTAACTCCTGATTGGATGGCAACCGTAGGCTCCTCCCACAGCACTCACAGGGTAATTAGCACCTCCACCTGCTCCCGCTCGTCTGACAGCACATATTTAGCCTGTCTTCTGTTTTTGTCTCCTCGAGACACATCACGCGGGTTTTAGTGCTGAATCATGGACAGCTAAGCTTTAAGTGCCGGAGTCAAAGGAGTTTTATTTATTATAATTACACGCCATTTTTACGTTTTAATTTGATTCTTACTTCAAGAAAAAGTACAAGTTGCCAGGTTGAGAGGAACTAAGCCGGGTCTGATGTCTTGGGAAAATATAAGTTGATGCGGTGAAGAATGATTGGTGGGGTTTACTGTACATGTTGGGTTGCCATTTCAAGACAAATTGGGAACAGTGATTCCAAATGTCTAGGGGAGGTTCTATGTGCAGTCATGTGACAGATAAATAAAAATAATAAAATGGGTTGCCATGTAAGGAATATTTTTTTTATATACCTATGTTGTTGAAAACTGAGAAAAACTGAGAACAAAGGTTGCCATGTTGAGTGGAACTAAGCAAGATTTATGGCCAGGAAATCCCAAAACCCTTAACGCTTAATGTACAGTAAGTTGCTCTGGATAAGGCTGTCGGACAAACGCCTAAATGTAAGTGTGTGTGTGTGTGTTGGCTGTGGAGATGTTTGAATATGTGTTTTGAAGCAAATTGATTGCGCAATTCCCCTTCAGTTTGGGCAGCTACTCACCACTAAGCACAGCTGGTAAAATGTCAGATGTTTTCTTTTTTTTTCAATCATCTCCTACATTTTTCCCTCTCTCACTCATTTTTTTCAACATTTCATCCACAGCTGTCCTCCATCACCTCCTGCCGTGATCCTGCTGCATTCGCCCCCCCGCAGCGCCGAACCCTGTTCCCTCCCACGGTGATGTGTGTACTGTAGATTTTAAGATGAGCATCGATTCAGTTTTAATCCTTATTACACTCGTGGACTGAAGTGCTGAACTCCAGTTAATCAAACGCTAGTACACAGTTTTACTTTAACCACTTACACATAAACACATCAGTAACCTCGACCTTCTCTTCTAAACCAGACTAAACCAATGTCCACACCTTCTTTACTGAAACTAAACCAATGGCCACACCTTCTTTACTAAGACTAAACTAGAGACTAGGCCTTCTTTACTAGACTAAACCAATGGCCACACCTTCTTAACTGAGACTAAACCAGAGGCCACGCCTTCTTTACTGAGACTAAATCAGAGACCACGCCTTCTGTACTGAGATTAAACCAGAGACTAGGCCTTCTTAACTGAGACTAAACTAGAGGCCACGCCTTCTTTACTGAAACTAAACCAGAGACCACGCCTTCTTTACTGAGACTAAACCAGAGGCCACGCCTTCTTTACT
>QMIH01000101.1:435062-445307 GCA_003987875.1 Clarias batrachus
ACTAAACCAGAGACCATGCCTTCTTTACTGAATCTAAACCAATGGCCACGCCTTCTTTACTGAGACTAAACCAGAGACCACACCTTCTTTACTGAGACAACACCAAAGTCTATGCTTTCTTTACTGAAACTACACCAAAGGCCACACCTTCTTTACCAAGACTTCTTAGTTGAAACTAAACCAGAAGCCACGCCTTCTTTACTGAGACAACACCAAAGACTATGCTTTCTTTACTGAGACTAAACCAGAGGCCACATTTTCTTTACTGAGACTAAACCAGAGGCCACGCCTTCTTTACTGAGACAACACCAAAGGCTATGCCTTCTTTGCTGAGACTAAACCAGAAGCCACACCTTCTTCACTGAGATTAAACTAGAGGCCACACCTTCTTTATTGAGATTACACCAAAAGCCACAACTTCTTTACTGAGCCTTCTTAATTGAGACTAAACTGAGAGCCACGCCTTATTTATTGACTGAATAAATAAAGAAGCCATACCTTCTTCACTGAGACCAAACTAGAGGCCACGCCTTCTTTACTGGTAAGCAAAAAATCTTAAGTCTGATTATCACTGAAACAGGGACAGAAGCCACGCCTCCTTTGTTAATAATGAATAATGTACGGGATTGCAATAAATTGATTGTTTATTTATTTTATATTTGAGAGTTTATTCTGTACATTTTGCCGGAGTTTATTCCGCTGTTCCCCGGCAGCTCCTGAGCAGATGCTCGTAAATCCGAGGTCACAGGAATGTGCAGGATTTCTCTGCAATCAGTAAACCTCTGTGTCCTCCACCCTGCTGCTCCAGTCTAATGACTGTCTGAGTCCCGCCTGTGTTAACAATCACCTGTAACACACACTCACACACACACACACACACACACACACACACACACACACACACAGAAAAAAACTGCTCTTTTTTAGTGTATGTTCAAGGGTTATTTAGGTCACACCTCCTGGAGTGCAAGACTAATTATATTTTATTCGATACTTCAAACCTGTCAGCAGTTTGAGGTTCAGCTCGTGGTTCTTGGAACACTGTCTGGGTTCTCGCAGCGTTCGCCAAGGGATCTCCAAAACGTAATTTGGTGATTAAAGGCTGGTAACATCCTGAAAAGGAAAAAAAAAACTTTTCTGCATTCTGCATGATGTAATGACTTTAGCAAACACTCCAGGGTTCTTATTCCTCCCACAGTGTGTATGTATGTACTGTAAATGGTTCTTCAGCATATGTAACATTTAGTCTTGGAGTAGATACCTTATGCAGAAACCTACAACTGAAAGATTTGCTATGAAGAACAACCTAAGAACCGTTATCTCTTTTAAAGTTCCTAAAAGAGTTCTTCAGCTTGTACCTTCTTTAAAGCTTCGATGCAGAATGCAACAGCCGTGTTTTTTCTTAATGGGGAGGGTTCCAACCAGAGTGCATGTTAGATTCCTAGATATAATAAACTCCTAGATATTTACCAGAGACAAAATCATCATCAACAACAACAACAACAACAACAACAACGTCCAGCTTGAATAATGTCGATGTCATCTTCTTCCTGATCACCCTGAGTGGCTCTTCAGTTCCTGCTCAGAGTGTGTGTTATGCTGTCCTTGTCTGATTTGTGTGTGTGTGTGTGTGTGTGTAAGTGGATTACCTCTCATAGTTTTACTCTGCTGACTGGCAAAGATAAGCAGCTGCTCTTCCATTTTTTTCTTGATCGATATCTGAAAATGAGAGGCGAATCGAATTAACCTCTCTTCACTCCGAGACCTTGGCACTAAATAAAAACCGCCTAGTGCACACACACACAAATAAACACACACACACACACACACACACACACACACACACACACACACACACACACACACACACACATAAACACAAGCACGGTTCCCGTCATTTAGCGGACGGCCCGAGCCTCTTAGTGCTCGGGGGTGATGGAGAGGGCAGAGCTGGAGCGAGGGAATAAAAGAAAATCAAATAAACTGAAAAAAAAAAGGCAGAGAAATGGACAGGATAAGACAAGAGACAGAAGGACAGAAAAAACATCATCACCATTAATATTATTATTATTATTATTATTACTGCTACTACTACTATAACAAAGGTTGTTCAAATCAAAACAGGACTTTTGATTGTGCAGAATAACAGAACGCAGTCCTGAGAGTTAAAAACTCCCTTTATTTCTCTATATAATCCGCAGATACACTAATGCACTTATCCCAGTGTTCCACTAGTGCTTGGACACCATCAAGGTAATCAGACCGCCCGCCTGATTCACGTCTCAAACACTCCGGCCTCCCAGGAACTCCTGTATTGGCCCAAACATGTGGGAACGACTTATAGCGAGGTCAGGACTGTACGGAGGCGTGGCAATAACTCCCAGCCGAGGTCCTATAATGTACAAGTGTTGGCGAGTTGATGTTGTTGAATGCTTGTGTACAGTTCACACAGACAGATGAGTGAGCAACAAGGTAGTAGTTAGTGACAAATTAAATTTTCAAGGTTGCGCTCGATGAATGTTCACGGGAGCGATCTGAGTCGGATCTACGGATCTACAGCCTTCTTTAAAACGTTTGCACATGTTGGTCACTTTTACTGCTTCATGCACCAGAAGTCCCAGTATGACTCGAACGCCTCCTTGGATTTTTAATGATTGATCCTACAGACATTTTTTAAACAGATAAAGGCCTCTTCACCAATCACCCAGTGGTTACAGTAAAACCCCCTACACACACACAAACACACACACACACACACACACACACACACACACACACACACACACACACTATTCTCTGCCTTACACAAGTGATTAGTGAAATATCCATACACTTCACGCTAATAGAATAATAATCACTTTTAGAGAGTTTAGAGATTATGGCAATAGGAAAAAAAAAAGGAAGAACAACAAGCAGAGCTTCATGTAGAATATTTAATCAGTGCTGTTTTTTTAACCTCCATTATGGTCCATCAGCATTTCCATTTAGCGCTGATTTATTCACCACTTTAACGCGACGTTTCCACAGAGCCGCGTCTAAATTTAAGTCCTGAAGCTCGCCCCGCTCCGATCCGATGCGATAATGGATTGCTGTTCCTGAGACGCGGAGCTTCAGGTTAAGGCCCATTGCACATTTATCTGCTGCACTCAAGCGCGTGACTTTAATCAATGCTGCTCCAACAACTAAACCCTCACAGGATCCGCTTGTCTTGACTTCTCTGTCCTCACAGATCCTCTAGTCCCGGCTGTGAAATAATCCCCAGACCTCGTAAACAGCCCTTTAGTAGATCTCTGTGGCTTCTGTGAAACATCTGCAATCATCAGGAGACCTCACACATGAACGATTAGCATCCGACCTTCGTTTCCATCATGCTAATCTGGGCAGCTGCTCGATGCTTCTGTGTTCACCTGGACGTTTTCGTGTTCTCTTAAAAGGTTCTTCGTTTTGTCTGGTGAAGTTTTAACGCAGAACTCTTCAAATCAAACAGTTCTCCGGTTTCACATACGGATTTTGTTATTTTCAAAAACAGTTTTCTTGTTGTTCTACAGGATCTCAGTGGGCTCTTGCCCAAAAATAAAACCTCTCCGCGGTGAGGGCAGAACCTCGCTACAACACAGTGTTTCTAATGAAGTTTAACACTTTAAATAATCCCAGAGCTCTGAATCGTCTGAAGATCTCCTCAGGAACCCTTAAAGAACCATTAAAATGTCAATGTTGAGCTGGAAGCTGAGAACCTTTAATTACTGTATACTGTACATAACGAACCTTTAGAGAAACTTTTTGTGCACCAGACTGGTTTCTATTTACTAGAATGAAAATAAACGCACTTTGGTCTGGATCTCTACATGGAACCAATAGAGAAGAAACCGTCAGGATAGACTGGTTTCAAGGTCCTTGGGTTTTGCTCCAGTGGTCAGTCCTTAAAGCTTCTCCAGCAGTTTGAATCCCTGAAAGAAAAGCGTTTCTGTTAAACTATATAAGAATCATAAGGTAAGAACACTCACTCATCGTCTATAGCGCTTTATCCTGTATTCAGGGTCACGGGGGCGGAGCCTATCGCAGGAGGCTTAGGGCACATGGCAGGGTACACCCTGGACAGGGTGCCAATCCATCGCAGGGCACACACACACATACACACACACACTACGGGCAATTTGTGAACGCCAATTAACCTAATCCACCTGCATGTCCTTGGACTGTGCGAGGAAACCCGCCAAGCACGGGGAGAACCTGCAAACTCCATGCACACAGAGACGGGAATCGAACCTGGCTGGGAATCGAACCCGGACCCTGGAGGTGCAAGGCGACAGCGCTAACCACGACACCACTGTGCTGCCAAGGTAAGAACAATCAACCAGTTATTAACCCATGGAGAAGGAGAACTTACTCACACACTGAGTTAACACACAGACACACACACACACACACTTCTGGCTCAGGTAACGTGTGAATCTACACCTCAGACTTAAACCCCAGTTGGCGGAAAACCCATGAAACCTAACTTCTGAACTAGTGGCGATTATTGGTGGTTCTGGTAGCAACATGGATCTGAATGTGGACTTCAGCCCGTGTTTGATGTTCTTCTTATTGAATTTCACCGACACGACCTACACTTGGCAGCTGTAGCGCTTTCCTTCAGAGAGACCACATCCGTTAACGATGCTCGCCAGGAAGTCGGTCATATTGTGTAACGGCTTCATTTCAGAATGAACTTGATTAAACCGTCTCAGTGTGATCCAGGATATGTGCGACTAGACAAATTCTAGAACAGGATGCTGGAAAACACAAACAGATCTGAAAACAGTTCTAGAATTAGAGTGGATTACATTTGAAACACTTCTATCATTATAGAACTGTTCTCAGAATTGTTTGCCTCGCACTGAGGAAGTACAGACAGTAGCAACCCGTACACACGACCATCAAGAGCTAAAACCATCAGTACAGATGTAGGTACTGTACAGCAGCACACTGCATCAACTACGATTCACATCATTATTGCTATAGCGCTTTTAACAACGGACATTGTCTCAGAGTGGGTGGACAGGGTGCCAATCAACTTGGGAACACCAATTAGCCTAATCTGCATGTCTTTGGACTGTGGGAGGAACCCGGAGAACCCGGAGGAAGCCCACCAAGAACATGCAAACTCCACACACACACACACACACACACACCCCCAGGGAAGGAATCAAACCTGGACCCTGGAGGTGCGAGCTGACGGCGATAACCATTAAGTCACCGCGCTGTCGCAGGTTGTTGTTCAACTGATACATAATTGTGAATGATTGTCTGATATCATAAAGGGAGTTGTGCAGGAAGTGAGGTTGTTTCCTGAGCATGATCTGTAAAACACTCACTTCGGCACACAGGACTGCTGTAAACTGCATCGCTGCCGTTAAACGAGTCCCTCAGGTCCTTCACAGATCCACCAGCTTGGTTTTTTTTTTCCCTTCTCACTGAGGTTTAGTTGAATACGTTCAGAAGTGTATTATAAAAGAGAAATATGTATTATATATAAAGCTATAAAGCTATAAAGCTATACTAAACAAAGAGTGCTATTAAATTCCTGAAAGACCGGAGACGTCCTCAAGGTAAACACATGCCGTGGATAATGCAGTACGCTGGAGCCGCTGCCGCTGAGAAGACGAGACCGTTCCTTCCTCGTTTTAATTTTATGTAACTCACTTTTATTGGGCTGCAGGACGGAGGGAACAAAGAAAACTCGTCAAAGGTGAAGAACCATCACTGGAGCTGTAATTAAGTCCAGCCAGCACATCCTCGTCCACCACCGTGCTACGGCCTTTTGCTTTTTTTCTTTTAATGAACTCTTCCGGGAGTCCGGCTCTACCTGGGGCTTCGACACAACAGCAGCATCAGCACTGAGGAGTTTCTGCTCAGACACTGAGCTCCTGATCTCTAACCAGGCAGCTGTTCCTTACGACAGGAGAAACCCAGTACAGGTTACATCTCACACAGTGTGTGTGTGTGTGTGTGTGTGTGTGTATGTGTGAAGGTGAGAGGAGGAGGGGGGGGGGGGGGGAGCACACTGTCCAATGATGCGTGTACACACACACACACTCTTAACGTGTGCGCGCTGAGACAGAGAGAGAGAAAATAAAAAGAAGCTCCTGCGTGCTACATGATGCTCTGTATTCGTAAACCAAGACTTGCTCGCAAACCGGGTTACTCACAATCTGAGGTTCCACTTTATTGTAAAATATTGTATTTGTAAAAAGATCTTCAACATCAAATCAAATTTCAGCAAATCTTGCTGAATGAATTTGCTAATGTTACCGTTAATCTTGGTGGAATGATCATCCAGGCACGTGGACTTTCGGCATTCTTAGACAGATTTTATTCATTTCTGCAGAATAACAGAAATGTTTGTTAAAGTCTCAGTAGTAACCAATCAAATTAATCCACTTTCATCAGAGATACATTTTTCCATTCTATGCGTCTCTCTGGATACATCTTTCTCTCTCTCTCTCACACACACACACACACACACACACACACACACACACACACAGTGTATCTCCATTAGCTGCAGCGGGGTGTGATGAAATATGAGTCTCTGTGTTGTTTCTGTCACTTTACATGAAATTGAAATCACCCGTCAGAAAAGATGTTCTTCAAACTCTTCACACACAGTTCTCTCTCTCTCTCTCACACACACACACACACACACACACACACACACACACACAGTGTATCTCCATTAGCTGCAGCGGGGTGTGATGAAATATGAGTCTCTGTGTTGTTTCTGTCACTTTACATGAAATTGAAATCACCCGTCAGAAAAGATGTTCTTCAAACTCTTCACACACAGTTTTTAGTTTTTAGTTTTGAACACTTTTTCAGAAAACAAACTCCAGCAGCACCGCGCGCTGAAGCAAAACCGGCTATAAAAATGAGAGCAACGCATCTGTACAGAGAACCTCGGGCGGGGTGTGTCTGCAGGTCTAAAGTAAACCAATCGAGAGACAAATGATCAGCTCTGTACGCACTGCATGACAGACGTCTACTGTACCTACACGCGTACGGGACTTCTGCTGAAACCGCCCGATCGCTCAGTCTGCTTGAAGACACAGCAGGACTCATGAAGACCAAAGTCTGCGTTTGTCCTACAGACATCAACATCAACGAGAAACAGGCAAACAAACAACAAGTATAACAAATATTCTGATGAACCAGAAATAAAACCATGTATACATACTGTACACACCTTACACATGGTTATACAGTATTATAGCAACTACACACACACACACACACACACACACACACACACACTCACCAGCGTCTCTTTATTCACACTTGTTTCCATAAATGAATAAAAAAAATCCAGAAACCAATAAATATCAAAGGAATGTAAACTCCTGTGTCCTGAAGATGTTGAAATGCCTGTGAAGACTCCCAGACACTCAGGTGAGGTTTTGTCTCAGGGTCGGAATCAGCAGCGTATACTGATACACCTGAAGGACAAAAGGTCACACATTTGAGAACGGTCATGTACAAATCGTGGACAGACAGGACAGATGGTTTGAGAGAGGTGTGAAGGAGGTGATTTACAGTACTGTACAAAAATCTTTTTTTTTTTTTTTTTTTGTTATAGATTTTTTATTTTTATTTTAGAACTTTATTACTGAGTTATTTGGAGTCGTAATGTTTGGCGCTGTGGCCTCGCACCTCAGGGTCAGGGTTCGATTTCCACCAAGGGGTCCGTGCTTGGTAAGTTTCCTCCGAAGTCCAAAGACGTGGATTTTTTTTCCCAAATTATCGATAGTGTGTGTGTGTGTGTGTGTGTCCAGGGTGTACCCTGCCTTGTACCCCAAGTCTCCTGGAAACACTAACCCCAACCCGAGCTCCCAAGACTTTTGCACAGACCTGTATTTGCAAGTAAGAATCCTTCTCTCAATAGAGTTGAAGGTCTCAGGCAAAGCCTGTCTCCTCTTTTTCAATGCTGCTGAAGATCAAGACGTCTTCACAGATCCCGCAGGAAAGCCATACTCCCCCGAGGAGTCATCCTCCCCTTCCACACACACACACACACACACACTCGCCCCTCTGATTGTCACATCTTAACGACATTCCCTAATCTCTCTCTACTGCTGGTTCTTCTTAACAACTCTCTCCCTCCCCTACTCTCTAACGGCTCTGTATCTCCTTCTCTCACCTTCTTGATCGTTCACCTAACGAGCCTTTTCAGGCAGAGGAGGATCATTAACCCTGGGAGATACAAATATATGGAATCCTACTGACTCCTGCCAGGCTGAAGAAGCCACTTGGATGAGTAGTTTCAAGGTAACAAGAAAGAGGTCCAGCTGATGTGAGTGAACTTCCAGATGTGGGAAAACTTCCAGTTCTGGTTTTACCTCTGACTGTTACACAATGCTGACACTGGAGACTCCTTCCTCTGAGGTTACTCAAACAACACAATCAACAAATATTCTTATGGAAATAGGACCCTGCCTAATAGGTTACTATGGAAACGATAAATTATTAAAGCGAGAATTCTTACAAAAGCTGGCCTTCAATTTGAAATTCTTAGACCATTAATTAAAGATGTAAATTGTATGAATTTTCTTTCTAACTGCATCTAAACAGAGCTCCGCGTCGGTGCTGAGCTTCTAATTAGTAACTGAACCCAAACCTCTAACACACGTCCATCAGCACATAAATCAAGCTCTAGTTTTAGAAATGATTGACATCTATAAAGTGAAGGGGGAAAAAAAACTCTCCTGGCCAGAGGTGTGTGAATAATCAGCGCAGTAAATCATGACTTTATTAGTCAGGGCCCTCGGGTGCTTCACGTTTAATAACAAGTGTGAAAATCTATAAACCTCCAAACAAAAGGCTTTACAGCACCATAAGCTTCAGTTTAACCTGGAAATAAAGAAACAAGCAAGCAAAATGGCCGCCGTTCTGCCCTTTACCGGGGTCATGTGACTCTCATTTCATTAGTCTCAGTAAGTAATTGAGTAATGTCGCTGATCTGCGTCAAAATATCTAGATGCAAATATCAAGCAATGTAAATCCGGGTTGTAGGAAACTCAGTTGAAATGCAGTCAGAACATGTTAAATATAAGATCTATTTTGTTTAATTATAAATAGAATTTTCAATTTTTCATGCACAGATACAGAGGCGTGAATGTTGTCTGTCTTTCAGAGTCGTCACTGCAGACCATCCGATCCACACACAGGTTTTTACGCCAGATGTCCTTCCTGACGCAACCCTCCCAGTTTGTTCAGGTTGGGGACCAGCACTGTGTTCAGTGCCTGGGGTTTGGGTGGAAATTGAACCCAGACCTTCAGCATGGCAGGTGAGAAACCACTGAGCCACCAATGCCTCAGGTTGGTAAGTCCTTTGATCCTCGGCCTCAGTGGCAGGCGGTCGAGCTCTCTCAACGAGCCGCGCTGGCCGATGCTGAAGGCGAGGAAGCCGAGGAGGTGGTCGAGCTCGACGCGCTTCGGGGAGTCTCTTGACTAGTCATTGTCTAAGAATGCAACAGAGATTGAAGTGTGGTAGAGGGACGTTCACCCAGAACATCACACTCACTGGACTGACTTTCAAAGCTCCTTGATGACTCCAGAACCGTGAGCGATTATCGGCTCCCAACCGTAGAGGGTTAAGGCGCCCCGGCCCGCCCCTCTCCAGCTGGCAACGGAGCTGTCCATGGTGCTGAATGCGAGTGAGGAAGCTGTGCAACAGTAAGAGGCGCTTGCTGCGTCATCATAGTAGTGTGAAAATTACTTTCAGTAACAAAACAGACGAACTAGTTCTACTACACAGACACACCAACATTTCGGAAAATATGTCACGGGAACACAAATTCACACGCTGTTCTTATGGGCAGTGTGAAATTCTTTAATATAGTACCTTTAATGTGATCTGTATCTTTACAGCGTCCACCGTGTGGGACATGGGAAATATTATGGGAGAAAATAGTCACCTTTTCATCATTGTTTTTGATATTAGCTCAGCAGGGAGAGCTGTAGCATTAACCAGGGTTGCCAGATTTTAGAAAACACTCCTGTTCAACTATGTGCAAAAGTCTTGACCCGCTCGCTTTTTCTTCATATTTTGCTTCCAAAACTCCAGACTTTCTTGTATTTTTTTTTTAAGAAGTCTTGAGGAATAGATCTCTCATTATTTTCTGTCCAGTCCCTGTACCTGAGTATTTTTTCAGATGAATGTGTTTTTTTTTTTTGTTAAGCCACACAGTGACCTATGAATCATTTAAG
>QMIH01000101.1:449815-470237 GCA_003987875.1 Clarias batrachus
TTATTCATTTAGTTTTTTGCTGTTGGATTTCTGAGTTTATTCACACAACTAACAAGAGGAAAAGTAAAATTTGGGAAAGATGAGTTTAAAAAAAACTGACCAATGTGAGAAATTTATGAAATTGATAAATTCATTGCCAGAGTTCCCATGGGCGTCTTGGCTGCTTCTCTGATTAATGCTCTTCTCGCCCAGTCTGTCAGTTTAGGTGGACGTCCATGTCTTGGTTTGCAGTTGTGTTGCACTCTTTTCATTTCCAGATGATGGATTGAACGGCGCTCTGTAAGAAGTTCAAAGCCTGGGATATTTTTTATAACCTCACGCCGCTTTAAACTTCCTCACACCTTTCTCCCTGACCTGTCTGCTGTGTTCCTCAGGCTTCATGATGTTCTCTAACAAACCACGGAGGGCTTCACAGGACGCCCGTATTTATACTGAGATTAAATTACACACAGGTGCACTCCATTTACTAATTAGGAGACTTCTGAAGGAGATTGGTTCCACTGGATTATAGTTAGTGGGATCAAATATTTCAGGTTTTTATTTGTAAAAAAAAAAAAAAAAAAGAAGAAAAACTGAAAACCATCACTTCAATCATTTTCCCTCCATTTCACAATTATATGCCGTTCTACAGTGTGTGTGTCAGTCTGCCACATAAAATCCCAATAAAATACATTTAGGTTTGTGGCTGTAACATGACCTGGAGCTGTAAATAGCCATTTATCAGGTGATTAAGCATCATTACTGCTAGTATGAAATAAATCATGCAATAATTGTACTTTAAAAGAGTAAATCGAAGTTTAAAGTGTGTTTATTCTCAGTAATGAAAATGCACAAAAGCTGCATAAACACCGGCCAGTGGCTCTATTTAAAAAGAAATTTCGCTCTGCTTTCTTCGTTGAGAACGGTCCAATCACAGGAGCAAACATTTCTAACAACTATATTGATTCGCTAAGAACAAAAGTGGGAGGGTTCGGTACGCACAGTGCGACGCCCCAAGGATGGTTTGAAAAAATCCAATCAGAGCTCAGCCTCAAGTCACATGCTTTTCAAAAATGTACGCGCTACATAGACACTCGATTGTCCGACGCCCCGCGTCCACCAACACAAATGAACGAAATACAGTTTTTTTTTAATTGTAAATAAATTATATTAAGAAATACCGAGAAATATTGTGACTAAATGACTTTATTTCATTATTAAAATTAATAATAATTATGTTAAATAATTACATGTTAAAGTAGCATTCTTCTCTGCCTAACTTTAAGGGGGGCGGCGCCCCTGCGCCCCGTATTGACCGGCTGCCACTGGACATACAGTAAATACTTCTGCAATTTCATAAACTTCACACATTGGTTTTAACCTCATCTTTCCCAAATTTAACTTTTCCTCCTGTTAGTTCACTCAGTATATATATATATATATATATATATATATATGAGCTTCATGCGTTCTACTCACACACGTTCCACCATTAAGCAAAGTAAAAATTTTAATTCATTTCATTTTTAGTTTTTTTTCTTCCAAAGCATTTTACAGACTGGAATAAACACACATTTGGGTAAATATTTAGATCTTTAGAAATAACAGACACCAGGAACTGAGAGACGCTGGAGCTTCATAAACGTGTATTAAACGTTAAACGTTGGTTTCTTTTCATTAATTTCCAGGACTCAGGTGAACTGGTATTCGACGCCAGCATGGCAGCCGGAAAGCGAGAGGATCTGGGAGACTTGGGATGAAAACAAACATGGCTTGTGAACGCAGCTTTGAATTGCAGTATAATTCCCGCGGAGACACAAAAGAAACAATGAGCGCGGAATTACTATAATTATAACGAATAAGTGAGGAATGATCAAAGCTGCGAAGTAAACAGAACGGGTGTGTGACGGCGCGGAGCGCAGGGGTGAGAGCGGCGAGTAATCCGAGGAAATGATTCAGAATGAACAGATACACACCACAGATATGAAGAGGAGAAGAGGAGGAGCAGTGTTCGGGTTGTGTGTTCACCAGAAGGGTTCGCGTGTCGTCTGATCGGGTCGAGAGGTGTGTATGAGGACCCCGTTTAAGGGAGCAAGCAGATAGATATGAAGACGAAGAACAGTGCTTTGTGTTTCCATGGGAACGCAGCCTTTGTTCGTTCGTTAACTCGTTCCTTCATCGTTAGTAACCGCCTGGTCAGAGTCACGCTGGTTTAAATGAGACTGAGAGGGGACGCGGGACAGGGAGAGCAAGACGAAGCACAGGTAGTCCAGACGTCCAGGAGAGACATCTCAAACTTCTCACACATACACAGAGGAACAACAAACACATGACCACGCCTCCGAGCGTACTCGGATTCCCTACATTTCTTTCTACCTGAGTCTCCAATAACCAACTGGACTCCATATGAACTTGATCACGTCTCCTGTTCTACTGAACTTGCAGCCTCCTAACACACAGTATGAGTGCAGATCAATCCCTGCTCTCCGTTATCACCCAGATGAGGATGGGTTCCCTGTTGAGTCTGGTTCCTCTCAAGGTTTCTTCCTGTTACCATCTCAGGGGGGTTTTCCCTCAGCACCGTCGCCCTCGACTCGTTCATCAGGGACAATCGGATCATTCTGACTCACACACATTTCCTCACACATTTCATGATCTCTACCCTGGTTTGCCCTTGATTCTGTAAAGCAGCTTTGTGACAATGAGCATTGTTAAAAGCTCTGCACATATCAAATTAATCTGAATGCGTTTACCGACGACTTCCTATTTGCGTCACTGACTGTTTCCACCTTTTAAGTCGCATCATGAAGCATCGCGCCGGTCACCTAGCAACCTTCACAGCTGCGACTGGACTTGCTATGAAGAGAAGTTATGGATTCAGAAATGTTTTATTTCACTTTGTTTCTTTAATCTGTTACTTGTTTCAAGCTGGACTGTACATCAGGCTGAGAGCGACCGTGATCAAAGTGATTATGCAGCATTTTTTCGTTAAGACTTTGTCACGTATACATTTCTGCAGTACAAATACAATTCTTTTTGTTCACATATCTCAGCTGTTTGTTGGCGCGTCATCCATGGCAGCACTGGAGGAGGCGGGGTTAAGACTCTTGCTCAAAGGCCTTGGTGGAGTCGGAGCTTCAACCACTGACCCTCTGATCAGTAACTCAGAGTCTTAACAGACTGAGCTACCACCGCACCTTCTTATTATTTTGTTTGTTTATGTTTTTTTTTTTGTTTGTTTTTTTTACCTTTATACTTTTTATACTTTGATTGTCTGGATCTCAAAGAACGTTGAAATAGGTTGGGCCACGAAGGATCCACCTGCTGAATCCTTTGTTTTAATCCTTTGTTTGTTTTGATGGAGTCTTTAAAGCGGGACAGCCTTAGTCGAGACACTGTGATGGAATCTGACTTGAGACGCAGCCTGTGTAAGATCCAGCCCCCAAACTGAGACACAGCTTATATAAGCCATACAGTGGAAGCGTCATAGCGTAAATCTACAGTATAACTAGTTCTGTGATATTTCACAAACGTGAACAAAAAAATTTTAAAAAATCATTACAAAAATGAGTAATTATGAACTGCAGTGATGTAGCTGAGGAAGGGGAATAAATGTCCTATAGCTTGGGATAGGAACATGTTAGCAAAGTGAAGTGGTGCATATTTAATAACAACCAAAACCCTAGTAACTGGTGTAAACATCTTGCTTGTAACCGTCACAAGCCACTTACTAGTGTACCAGTCACTGGCGTCACTGGTGTTATATTTATTGGTGTAACTGTCACTGGTGATATTGTCACTGATGGTATATTCACTGGTGCAACAGTTACTGGTATAGTCATTACTGCTGTAACAGTCACTGGGTCAGCCATCACTGCTGATATAGTGGTGATTTATTCACTGGTGTAAATGACACTGGTAATAACTGTTTCTGTTGTAACTGGTTCTACTGCTATTGTCAATGGTGTTACTGTTCCTGCTGATATACTGTAGTAGAGAGAGAGAGAGAGAGAGAGAGAGAGTCTTTTGTTATGACTTAAAGGCTACAGTGAGCCAATACAATACATTTAATACTATTGTATAATTTAATACATTTGAAAGTGAGTTCTTTTGTACCATTAAATGAAATGAAAACAGACGTCTACGTTTACTTTAGTAACAGTTTATCTAGGGCGTCTCTACTTTTACTCACATACAGGATTCGTGTCCTTTGTCCACCTCTGATAGTCGCTGGTATCACAGTCACCGGTCAATTTATTTTATTGTCAATCTGCAGCTAAATAAATGTAAATATTTGCATGAATGAATTTCTATAAATGGGTATACTGTATAATAAAACCGCATGGTTAAGAGAGGGGTTAGTCATGGGTTTAGTGTTCAGATCTTTTCGAACTTCTCCCTGTACCAAACTCCAGCCTCACTCGCTCGCTCGGTCCTCACATTCCTTAGGATTCGCTCCATCATCCATCATCCAATCAGTCGTCCATCATTTCTGTGAGATCAGGTTCCATGGAACATGACACCAGACAGCTTTTGTGTATCTCTATGTGTATGTCTATGTGTATATGTGTGTGTGTGTGTGTGTGTGTGTGTGTGTGTGTGTGTGTGTGTGTGTGTGTGCACGTGTCTTACATGTATATTGTGGCTGTTCAGCGGCACAGCAATCAGTCAAAGATCTGCATGCAGCAAGAGCTCAGCTTCTCTCATCTGCACAGTCATGTGTGTGTGTGTGTGTGTGTGTGTTGGTGTGTGTGTGTGTGTGTGTGTGTGTGTGTGTGTGTGTGTGTGTAAACTAATAAAGCCAGCTAAGGGAGGGAAAAAAATCTCAGAGGTGCAGCGTGTTTCTTCCAAAACTGCATTTACTCCACTCGCTACAATAATCACACACTGAAACACCGTCCTGTCTGTCTGTCTGTCTGTCTGTCTGTAAAAAGTGGCTCTTGGCTGCTTGGGTACTGAATCTTACTATAAGTTCTTCTTGGACTCTGAATGGTTTTACAGGGAATATCACATAATCTATTATTATTTTTATTATTATTGTAGAGAGAGAGAGAGAGAGAGAGAGAGAACTATTGGCACCCTTCCACGAAAGAGAAGGCATGAAGTTAAGAAGTTCCTCCCAGAACGGAATATGGGATCTTTTTGTCCCTCAGGCAGAAGAGTTATAGATTGTAAGAGAAACTGTGAGACTGAGAGTTTTCTTATGAGAAAGAGCTGCAAGAGGAACCCCAGAGGAACCCCAGAGGAACCCTGCTGGTGATGGACGAGGAAAAAACAAACATAAACAACAAAGGGGAAGCAAAAACTGTAAATGTAATTGTAAATGAAGTGAACTGAAAGAGTGAAATTGAAGACTGATGTTTAACTGATAGACAAAGAGACCGAAAATGAAACATTGCTGTCGAGTTCATTTATATAAAAATAAACGCATTAATCACTGTGTATATGTTTATATAAAGGAACTCGATGGTGATGAATCGTCACGTGCACAAAGCGTGTGAAACGAAGAGTAAATAATAAACAATAAACATTCAACAAAATCTCATTTCTGCAGGTTAGTGAGAGTCCGAGGCAGATGTGTACAGCTGTGGGACTGAAGAGGGAGTCTGACCTGCGAACTGCTAACAGGAAGCCAATTAAAGGGTTAATGAGCACTTCCGGTGATAAATTAACACCTAATTTATAACGGACCTCCATCACACACACACACACACACACACACACACAGTGCATATGCAACAGCAATAACATCTTGAATGAAGACGTGCACGCGAAATTAACTTTGTGTTTTGATGACGCGCGCGCGCGCACGCACACACACACACACACACACACACTGCCTCACTCCACATACCCCCCTTCTCTGGGTGTCGCGCATATGTGCACGCGCGTCATCACTTCGGGGCACGGGCAGGAGACGCGCGTGCACATGCGCGCGGACGCTCGGCTCTCCCCCGGTATCGGAGGAATGAAGAGAAGAGAAAAGAGGGAAACATTGTTTTTTTTTAAAAAAAAAAGAAAATATATATATAAATAAATAACGGACCAAAAGAAGGAAAAAAGAGAAAAGAAGAAGTGAAGAATCTGCTGCGGTACCGGAACCTGAGCCACGGATCGCACTTATTTTATGGAAGAAGAATAAATCCACAGATAAACAAATATACAACAACATTATCATTATTATTATTATTATTATTATTATTATTATTATTATTATTAACATTACATAACAGAATTAAAGAGTAGAGGCGTGCCGCACTCCGCGTGCACCGGGATGCGCGAGCGGGATGGAGCGCGAGGGGCGACGGCACGCGCGTCTCTGCGCAGATTCTCCCGCGTGCTGATCGCGTGCACCGAGTTCTCAGTGCTGTAGAAGACCGCAGAGCCGCTCGAGCGCACACACCCGCGGGCTCGCGCTGCGCACAGACCGGCTCGAGGCTGCTTCTGATCTTTATTTTTGATTTTTGGGATTTGGCTTCTCCTAAATGACACACACACACACACACACACACACACACACACACACACAGCTGTCTCGTCTCAATACAAATAATCACTGGATCGCGTTATTGTTATTTTTTATTCTCACACTGATTAAGGATTGTGGATTAAGAAGGATTTTTTTTTAATGCAGAAGGAATCCGTCTCTCCATCCCTCCGTTACGAGTTTCGGAGATCCTCCGGTGCGCATCTCTGCGTCTCTGCGGCGGGGAACTCGGGCGGATTTTTTTGCGGTGTTGTACGTGATTTTGAACCCGCCTGTTTGGTTCTGTTTGGAAAATAATTATTACACACCGACATCGGGGGGAAGGGAGGAGGAGGCGAACGAGGAGAAACGGAACTTCAGCGGCGGAGACCGGCCTGGAGAGGCAAGTCGCGTTCTGTATCTATTCTATCGATTCTATCCATCCACGTCTTGAAGGGTGCCAATAGTTTTGGATCCATTTATCCCTCTAACCATTTATCACAGCCTGGAGGGTGCCATTCATTAGTTCTGCATCTGTGACACTGGCTTTTGAAGGGTGCCAATATTTTTATGAGCTATCCATCGTCCTCTTTAAGGGTGCCAATATTTTAGATGTATCTCTCTCTCTCTCTCGAAGGGTGCCAATAGTTTTGGATCCATGCATCGGGTGGACTGTGTATTTTTGCTTGGAGGGTGCCATTAATTAGTTCTGCATCTGAAATGCTGGCTTTTTAAAGGCTGCCAATATTTTAGAGCTATCCATCTCTCGCTTAAAAAGGGTGCCAACTGTTTTGCATACATTTGTCTGTCTAACATGCATAATCTCTTGTAGGGTGCCATTAGTTCTGCATCTGTAGCGATTGCTTTTGAAGGATGCCAAAATATTAGGGCTGTACATTTCTCTCTTAAAGGGTGTCAGTTGTTTTCTATCTATTTATCTATCTAATGTTTTAATGGTAACATTTATTTATTTATTTATTTATCTGTGCATTTATTTATAGGCTGCACCTAAACCCTGGCGTCTGCATGTTTTAGCACAGTTACATCTCTCTCTCTCTCTCTCTCTCTCTCTCTCTCTCTCATTCTCCCTCTATCGTGCTCAAACAGTAAATCAGGTTGCGAATGCCTGAATCTCTGTAAGAGATATAAATTGTTCAACTTCTCGTAGGCTTGATTACTTCATCAGCGTGCCGTATCACAGGGTGGTGCTCTGCTCCCTTACGCTCGCCTGCACGCTGCTCTGACCTTGGAAATCCAATCCCGAACACTCAGCGTGTCTTAGTCACACCTCGGGAATCTGCTCGGGAGAGAAAATGGCGTGAACGCGTGTGAATCAGTGGCAGTGTGTGGAGCTCGACTTGGAGTGTTGTTGCTTTTATTCTTCAGGATTTAATAAAACCATAAACACGCTTTAGTACGCTGATCGGACACGACATTAAACCCGGTGCCAGGTGAAGTGACTCACTTTAATCATTGTGTTACAGTGAACAGGTGAACAGTCTGCTCTCGCAGGTTCATGTGTTAGCAGCTAGAAAAGTGGGAAAGAGTAACCACCTGAGTGTCTGTGACAAGGGCCAAATTGTGACGTCTATTGTGATGTCTCCAAAAGTGCAGCTCTTGCAGGGTGTTCTTGGGTTGCAGTGGATATTACCTACCAAAAGGCGCGCCGGACAACCATGGACAGGGTCATGGGTCACTGATGCGTGTAGGGAGTGACGGCCACTGAATTGCTCAAACTGCTGACTGGCTCTGATAGAAAGGAGTCAGGACACACAGCGTATCACAGTTTATTGTGTATTGAGCCGTGTAGCTGCAGACCAGTCAGGGTTCCCATCCTGATCCGTGGCAAAACCTCCTACAGTGGCATCAAAACTGGACCACAGAGCGATGGAAGAAGGTGGCCTGGTCTAATAAATCCCATTTTCTTTTAAATCATTTGGACTGCCAGGTGTGTGTGGGTGTGTGTTTCTTACCTGGAGAAGATATGTTACCAGGATGCACTGTGGGTAGAAGGCGAGTGTGATGGTGGAGGCAGTGTGATGCTCTGGGTGACGTTCTGCTGGGAAACCTCGGGTCCTGACATTCATGCAGAAATTCCTCTGACTCGCCCCACCTACCTAAAACACTGGAGTTACACCCCTTCATGGAGACGGTGTTCCCCGATGGGAGTGGTCTCTTTCCTCTTTCAGCAGGATAAGCACACTACACACATTGTTCACAAACACTCTGAGGAACATGACAACAAGCTCGAGGTGTTCCGCATGACTCCGCCTCCAAATTCTCCAGACCTCAATCACAATCACAGAAGCACAAGCAGGATTTAAGGCTGGATTGAGGTTATGGCTGATCAACTGTTTTTGAGCAGAATAGTATATATACATGAAAAAAAAAAACTGTTTTTTGGAGATAGGTCTGAGCGATACAGTGATATCAATATCATGATCATTTATAGCAAATTTCAAAGATATATCCTGCCCACGATACATTTTATAAAGACTTTTATTCTATTTTTAGGTTTTAAAATTGGATTTTTTAATAGATATTTATAGACAAAAAGTCAAATTGCATTCCATTCAAATGAAACTAAATGATGTAATTAAAAAGCATCATATGATATCTTTGAAATAATAACATGTAAATATCACTACTTTGTTTGGAAACCTATAACATTGGTACATGCTGCATCAATCGTATTGCAACATTGTGATATGACAGTTTAGTCATATTGCCCACCTGTATGTTCTGTACTATTATAATATTTATATCTATTATATCTTCAGTGCTTTCAGACATGCATATGCCCCGCCCACAGGGGGTGTCTCTTGCTCTTTAGTAATGGCTGATCTATATGTCTTGTTTTCCCACACACGGTTCTCTTTTCTAACACAGAATAAATATTTAGAGGTTGCGAATGGGTGGAGTTTGTGTCGGTGATAAAGTTTACTCTTTTTTTTCCTCTATAGTTAGCTAGCTCAGTAAAGTGACGCCTGGTTTGATCAGATTGTGTAGAAAAGAATGCTAAGACATGACATCACTTCCTGTTTTAAAAAGAACTACATTAAGATACAGAATGAAATCAATACTCCCAAGACTTAGGGAATGCGCTGCTACTCTAAAAACTAATAAAATTTAAAAAAAGTGCACCGAGTGATAAGGGTGCCGTTATATCTCTGAAAGCGTGCTAATTCAGCTCGGGAGTTAGCGTTGTGTGGATAATTACGTTCTCACGGCAGAGACGGATCAGGGGATCGATCCTGCTGCTGTACAGAAGCCTTGATTTACCCACGAGCAGCTGATTCCCTGCAGACTCATCGCGCACAGACGTCAATATCGGTTCAGTATCAGAGTTGTATAGTTGTCACGTTAGAGGGTTGCAGCAGACAGATTCACTGGATCAGCTGCTTTAAGACAGATTTACGGCGTATGATTTCCAGCATGATGTTGCTGTTCCAGACCAAAAATCTTGCGTGACTTAGGACGCGACATAGGAAAGCCAAGACAAGAAAGCCGTGCCAGTCGCTATACAAATTGAATGGACACCTGAGAAATCTGTGCAGACGATTTTCATCTGGAATCCACCGACAGGAGGACGGAGGAAGACTCGCAGGACAACTACAATGAAATGAAGGCGCTTTGTGGTTCAATATCTCATATAATTACATCTGTTTCTTGAAGAACACAGATTGTGTTAGAGAACATGTGCACACACAAAGCAATTTATTGTTTATCATTTAAAAAATTCAATGATTACGCCACAGAGCCAAGAGACCACAGCTAACTTTAACACTTTAACATTCTGTCTTTTCATTTATTTCCTTGGGGCAATGATAATATTTTTAACCCCAATATAGGACTCTTCCAAACGGTTGAGATGTCACATCATGGTAAAAGTATCAAAACATTTACAAATTCCATAATACAACAAAAATAAATAAATAAAACACCTACTGTATATACACACACACCACATAAAATGTTTACTTTGTAACTACCATCCCCAATACCACACCTCAACCAAGTGGTAGAAATGCCTCATTCAGGTCTCAATCACAATTCTTTTTTTTTTTAATAAAAAAGATTTGTCGAATTTTAAAGAGGTATTTAGATTTTGAGCAATAATTATTCTATAGCACATGTCACTTTAAGCACAAAATCACTTTATAGCATTCTTGCACACCCCCTGGACATCTCTATTTATATTCAATATTTTTCCATACTGTACACCTAGTTTCACCTAGGCTTTAATATATCCACCCAGGTTTTTCTTCTTATTCTCTTATATGTTTTTCTATATTTTTATTTTCTTATATTTTTCTTATGTATATTTTTTACTGTACATATATTTTATTATTTTTATTATTTTAAGGCTTAGTTAAATCTACTTCTACATTCTTTGTTATATTCTTTTGTGTAAATACTCTTAAATAGTTTTTTATTCTAAGGTCACGGGCAGTCGCCTAAGCATTTCACTACATATCGTACTGTGTATGAATGTGTGTGTGACAAATAAAATTTGAATTTTGAATTTGAATAATTAGAGTTCTGATCTAAAAAAAAAAGTGTTTGTGTGTGTGTTGGGCGGGGGAGTGCCAAGGAGTGGAGGTTTGTTTGAATCCTCATGCTAGCAAAATTTTTTGATTGTGAATAATTATGCAGGTTGATTTTCTGTCCATTTTTAATAACGTTGGTGTAGAGTCATGGCTGATAATTCCTGTAAAAAAAAGTCTTCAGGGGTGTCTGTGAGTATTTATGCAATAGTGATATATGTTTTTTTCAGGCAGTCTGCTAAAATAATGTATTGGTGCAGCATAGTGTTGGTATCGACTGTGTTTTGCATTACCTCATGCGTTACCTTCAGCTCTACCCTGCGCAGTATTGATTTTTTTATCCTTACTGTGCGAGTCACGGGGGTGATATCAGACCGGTACCAGAAACAGATGTGTGTCATCACCAGATACCGGTTTATCAGTTATTGGTGTTGCAATATTTATTATGCATCAGTCAGACCCCGCCCACACAATCTTATTGGTTATAAAACATTCCATCTTTAAATATATTATTCAACAGGATTACGGGTACCGATCGAGGCCACATTACTCACTCACTCATCATCTGTACCGCCTAATCCTGTATTCAGGGTCATGGGGGTCATCCCAGGAGACTTTAGGGCACAAGGCGGGGTACACCCTGGACAGGGTGCCAATAATTTGGGAATGCCAATTAACCTAACCTACATGTCTTTGGACTGTGAGAGGAAACCGGAGAACCCGGAGGAAACCCACCAAGCACGGGGAGAACATGCAAACTCCATGACACATTTTAATAACGAAATGAAAAAAAACAAACATTCCTGATCACATGAACATCTGTATCATGTTATATTTGAGTTTTTTAAAAAGTGGATAGAGAGACAGAGTTGAATGTGATGCTCGCTCGACCATTTTACGATGAGCTTTTTAGGGAAAGCTGCTCATAACCGGTAAAAAAAAGTATCATTGCAGTAAAACAAGCAGCATGACCTGGACTTGAGCTCGGTGGCTTTGCTAGTTTTTCTTCATGCTTGCTTGACGTCACCTGGGAGGAGAGATTTAGCGCTCTGGCAGCTCGTAGCAGGTTTCCAGCTGAGTGTCACCTGAAAACATGATTTGTTTTCTTCCTCTGTAACAGGAAGGCTGCTGATGAGTGTTTTGCCCTTGATTGTTCCTTTAGGAAGGTAACCTGAACCTGGGAAGCTGGATGTGGCTTAGGGTCGGAACCGGAGAATACAGTATACAGAATACAAGTTCGCTTGATGAACTTGAAAATAGAGATGGAGGGAAAAAATACTCTTACAAAACATATATCGCCTCACTGACCCCTATTTATTTATTTATTTATTTATTTATTATTTATTAATTTGTATTTTCTTTTTTATTTGCATTTGAGGTGGTAATATGTTGCAGCTCCTCCATAATCCTATAGGTGGTGCATTCTGAACTTTGGCAGAAAGCACAGCGTCCTATGGTGAGAGCGAATCATTTGTTTGTTTAGAATTTAACCAAAATCTGAGAATATAAGAAAATAATAATAAATAAACAATAGCAAATCAGGACATTCGTAAAATCGTTATATTTACAGAATCGCTATACAAATTGAATGCACATCTGAGTATGGTGATAATATTGGATCGGGGTCGCTGGTGATTCCCGTCCCTAGTAGAACGCATAAAGAACAAGTAATCCAGGAAGTCAGGACAAACAGGCATGAAGAACTTGAGATGAAATTTAAGATTCAGGATTGATTAACTGAACTCAGAAACCGAAGCTCTCGACCTGCAACATGTTCCTAATAATCTGGCCGGCGAGCATGTCTTAGGTTAAAAGTAGTGACGTCATTGCTATTATTATTATTATTATTATCAGAATGTATGTCTAAGCATGTGACCAGGGATAAATTTTTACTTCCTTGTCAGCTGAGTCAGAGAGAGTGTGTGTGTGTGTGTGTGTGTGTGTGTGTGTGTGTGTGTGAGAGAGAGAGAGAGAGAGAGAGAGAGATGTCAGCAGTGGTGTTACCTCCGGGGTGTTAGCTGTGTCACTAAATGCAGACAGCGGACTGGTGCGCTAAAAACGTGGTGACTCAAGCGCACACACACACACGCACACACACACACACACACACACACACACACACACACACACACACACACTATAACATCCTAATGCAACGTTTCCTCCTGTAGACTGCATCGAAATTTCAAATCATGCTAGTTTTCGTATTTTTAGCAACGCAGCATTAGCGTATCATAGCGTAGCCTGACAAGAATCATTGAAAGAAGCATTTAAAACTTGAACTTTTAACCTAACGATACTAATCATCACAAAAGTTATACTTCATGCAGTGTAAAGTAAAGGAGTAAACAGGTTAATGTGTTCTGAGGTTAATTAGCGTAGATAGCGTTGTGTACAGTCTTGAGTATGAGTCACTTGAGCTGATTGTAAAGAAAGTGTGTTTGAACATGGAGTTCCCAGATTAGCCGTTAGCATCTACGCTACGGAGCCTCGCTGTGAGCGACTCCCAGACACCGGCACGCAACAACACTCGCTAATCAAACTAGCTGCGATACGTATTCACGCTGCTGTCTCGCCGTTTTTGAGGCTGATTAGCGTCTGGGTGTTTTTCTTTGAAGACCCTCATGAGAACCAGCTCAGTTTTACTCGGTGTACAGAGCGCTAACTAGGTTTTAGGGAATAAAGTCCGATTTTTATCCCCATAAAGCAAGGGGGGTTACGGAGGGCTTGGGGGCGGGGTTATGCTAATACTAAGCCTGCAAATACTGTTCATTTATACCAGCAGTTTATATATCATTGATGGATTGAAAATGTGGAAACAGAAACAAGCTGATGGTTGAGGAGATGTTCATGAATTGTATAAGGACGGAGTCTCCAGCATCAGCGCAGGGAAAGGTAAAGCTGTAATCTTCAGGTCAAAGGTCAGAGTTCACTCTTCTTTGCCGGTTTCTCAGTCACATGTTTTTGTCGTATGAACTTTCACAGAGAGAATAAAGAGAGGCTGTTGATGTCAGGAGTGTTTACAACAGGAAATATCTCGTTTTGATAAAAAAACAAACAAAAAAACACAATGTGTAATATGTACAGTATTCTTACAACAAATTGCTGCAGCGTAAAAGGAAAAAGCAAATGTTAATGGGGAAATATGTTACTTATTAGCCCCTCCCTCTTCTTAGCCACACCCTTTATTTAAATGAGTTTTCTTTCATGGTGATGCGAATCTCTGAGATGCCGCTCTCATTCTCTATAGCGGTTATTCCGTAGAGGGGTCACGGGAGGCCTGGAGCCGATTCCAGGGGACTCGGGGGTTCACAGGACGCATGAGCACTAACGAACTTGGAACACCAATTAGCCTAATCTGTATCTCTTAGGAGAAAGTGGGACGAAACTGCAGTACCCAGAGGAAAACACAACACGCACTGGGAGAAAACATGCAAACTCCGCATACAGAGACGGACACGACAGACCCGAGGCGGGGACTCGAACCCTCGACCCTGAAGGTGCGAGTCCACAGTGCTGACCATGCTGCCTCACTCTCACTCAGAATGTTATTGGGTAATTAAAAGACTTTCGGGTCCCAGTTCAGATGAAAGTTCGCAGTCAATCATGTAAAACACGCAAAAAACGATCGTTAGAGAAGACGAACGCTAATCCGAGGTCACCGGCGAACACGAGCGTGTCGTGACCGGGAAAACCTGCGAGTCCTTAAAGCGCATGGGCTCGGCTTCTCTCTGACGTGACGAGAAATAAAACCGCGGTCCCTGACCGTCCGTGACGAACGCCAGCTGACTGCCGAGAGGTTCGGAGTTCGCTTCAGACCTCTTTATTATACACGACAGGTCGATAATAAGCGCAGCCTCCCTGCGTGTTAAGCAGCTCCCATGCTGTTTATGAAATCCAGACAGCCGGGTGCCATCACGCTCATCAACGCTACATTGGATCAATATCCCCGAGACCGGGCCGTCTGAAATTCACACTCTGTTTATTCCTCAAGGTCAGGGTTTGAAGCGTGCAGTAGTTATGGCACCTTCATCAAAAAATCAGGACTATTTCTCCAAATAAAATAGGATGATGATGATGATGATGATGATGATGATGGCGGCAACAAACATGGCAGGGCATTATAAAGATTCTTATTTAATAATGTAACGAATCGATTTCTTAACCATGACCGTTCTTTAATAATATTAAAAGAAATTGAGTGAAAGCAGTCGAGCTGAAAACACAGAGCACTTGGAAAGCTGATGAAGAAGTAACGTGAAGTGATTCTTGCTGCTGCCAGGTTTAACATCTATAAACACTTTCTCTCTTTTTTAAGCATTTTGAGATCACAATTTAAAAATTGTTCACAAAATTGTATTTGTCACATAAATGGTTGTACGAAGTCCAGCAGTAGTGAAATGCAATTGCAACATTTTCAAAAAAAATGTAAAAAGATAAAAAAAAAAAAAACAATTCGTGAGGACGAATCCATACAAAGACACAAACGGGTGAAAGTGATACTGTATAAGTAGCCTGAGTGACTGTAATGAAACTGGAAGCAGGTGTGTTAGTGTTCAGGTGATGAGAGTGAGTGTCGTAAGATCCGGACCGGATCGGGATCAGGAGGTTACTGGCTCGGAGGAGGAGCTGAACCTGACAGATGGTGTTTTAAGACATTTAAATTGATATAAATAGAATACTTTAATTTTTTCCCCATTCAAAAACAAAGGGGGTGCAAACTTTTGCACTCAGTTGAAGCAGGCCAGACACTCATACAGGGTTAAAAATAGTTTAAAGTGTGTCAGAGATTTCAACATTAGGGCTTTTTTGTTCGAGTTTCTCTTCTTCCTTCCTCACCTCCATTAGCAATTCAGTTCATCTTCCTTTATCACCTCCTTTATCTCCCTCTTCCTCCTTCACCACCTCCCTTTCTTCTCTCCCTCATCACCTCCTATTTTTCTTCAGGCTGTTCTTTCATCATCTCCTCTTCCTCCTCCTTTGGCTTCTCCTCATCCCCTAATTTTCCATCTTACCCAGCTCCTTCATCAGCTCTTCATCTGTCTCATTCAGGACCTCCATCACCTCCTATTTCTCTTTTAGCACTTCATTCGTTTCCTCCTCTTCCTCCATCATCACCCCCTTTACCCCTCTTTACCTGCTTCGGAACATTTTTACCCTCCTCTACCTCCTTCTCCTTCATCACCTTCTTTTCATTCTCTCCATCGTCAGTTATCAGCTCCTCTTCCTCCTTCATTACTTCACGTAGCACCTCCTACTCTTTCTTCCTCACTTCGCATTCCTCCTTCTTTACCTCCTCTTTCTCTTTCATCTCCTCCTCTGTCTTTATTTCGACCGTCTCCATCAACTCCTCGTTCTCTACTATTACTTCCTTTAACACCTCTGCTTCCTTCTTCACTATCACTTCTCCTCCTCCTCCTTCAGCACTCCCTGTATCGCCTCATCTTCAGCACATCCTCATTAGAGTCGAGGCACGGATCGTCTGGCCGTGTGTCTGGATCCTGTATCGCTGTGCCGGAGCATGAAGAATCACACAGAATCGAACCTCATCGGTTGCTATCAGGAGAGATTAGGGCTGGAGACGCAGCGGTGATTTAGGACAAGGCCCGTTAGCCCTTTGCTTAGCCACTGATTGTGTTTGAGCTGCATATTTGTGACTTGAAATGATAGAGAGCAGTTACCGCTGCTGAGATCCGGATGATGAGGATCATGGGGCAGGTGCTGGGCAGCTTTCCAATCAGAACGGAAAAAAAAAAAAAAAACTAATTTTAAGATAATTAAAACCCTGAAGATTTAGAATGTTAAAGAGATAATGTTAGCATCTGCAAATACTCATTACAGGATCTCTGTGAGTTGAAAGAGAAAGAGAGGAAACGTGCTCACTTTCTAGGACAGAAAAGCTGAAGGTCAGAGAGGAGCTCAGTCAGTTCCCTCTCTCTCTCTCTCTCTCTCTCTCTCTCGCAGTCAGCACTCAGACCGACCGCTGTCCTATTTATTTCATGTTTTACTTCATTTACGTGTCTTTTCTAAATGTTTTAATTGTTTTCAATTTGGAAATCTGTAATATTGTCTGGAACGGATTATCTGCATTTACAATACGTGTTTCACATTATGAGATTTTCATCTTTCATCAGAAAAGATCTTTCATCAAACTCGCCTCCGGAGTGGATTCAATTCTATACTATATGTTTATACCTACAGGTGGCGCACTTTACACGTTCGCACATCGGCAGGCAAAATCTGAAAAAAAACAAACAAAAAAAAACAGTAAAATCGATACTTACACAATCGCAATACAATTGGAATCGGCACCTGGGTATCGTGATCACATCGTATCGGGTGGCCCCTGGTGAGTCGCATCCCTGTTACACACGTATGAAGCGATGCTCCCATCATGCATAGCGTCCACTGTACAAGCCTCTGGAGGCGGGGTTATGATCTGGAGTTGCTTCAGTCGCTCAGGTCGAGACTCAGCAGTCGTGTTAGTGTGCATGACTTTTTTGACCGTTTTTATGAATTTGTTCATTTTTTTGTCAGTTTGTGATTCATTCCATTTTCACTCTCGTAATCTTGTTCATGTTGTTTCCTTTTTCCTAATCAATGCTTTGGCAACAACAGCTGGTAACTACCATTCATGTCAATAAAGCTGTTTTGAATTTGAATTGGATACAGACAGAGCGAGAGAGCGTGAGAGAGAGAGAGAGAGAGAGAGAGAGGAATTTTAATTAAGATGAAGACAATGAAACACGAGGAAAGAAAAGCAGCAGAAGGAAGAAGAGCAGGTTATTAATGATGGCTGGAAGGCAACGACCACCTGCCAGCGTCAGGCTCACGTGACCCGAGCGCACCGTGCCTGTGTTTAACCTCCACTTCCTCTCTGTACAGGAAGTTCAGGAGCCGTGGAACCTCACGGCTACGAACGAATCAGCAGGGAGTCGGTGTGAAGCCCGAGCGCGCTCCTTCACCTCCCGATCTCGCCAGCGCTCACATGATCCGGGCGGAAGAACTCGAGACGCTCTGCGAGCTCTGACTCCGCCCACTGCTGTAACTTTACGTATTTATTCATCAGTCGACGCAGACCTGCCCGTGTGCCCGTGTGTTTATGTCTTTTATACACGAGCTCTGAGGCTACAAGTTAAATATCATCCTTTTTTCAAATGAAGAAATGAAAACGATAGGAGAGCCAATCAACACGTGAATCTGTAATGACTGACAGTTAACCGAGCCCTTGGAAGCTCCGCCCCCTTTTCAAGATCGCACAACATCATGTGACAGAATGAAGGGAGACAGACGGGACAGGACAGAGAGATACAGACACAGCGAGCCAGAATGGCAGAAAGAGAGAGAGTGAAGAAGAGAGAGTGTTTCCTCTATGACACTGGCAGACAGAGAGCAAGACAGACAGACAGACAGAGAGACGAGTGTGAGAGACAGTAAGACAGAAAGAATGAGAGTATGGAAGAAGGAAGGAATGAAGGAGAAAGTCAGACAGATATATAAATAGAGAGAGAGAGAGAGACAGAGACCACTGGAGAGGTGTTGTGTTACGGGACTGAGAAAGAAAGAGACAGGACAGTGAGAGACACACTGACACTGAGACAGATAAAGAAAGAGTGACAGTTAGGAAAAAGGATTATTGAGAGAGAGAGAGAGAGAGAGAGAGAGAGAGAGAGAGAGGTGAAGAAGAACTGTGTAAAAAAAATAGTGAGACGGTGAGAAGACAGAGAAAACTAGAAAGACAGATGGACAAAGAGAGACAGACAGGATGGGACAGAGGGATAGTGGAGATAAAGTGCAAATGTAAAACTGAATAGAATGATGAAGGGAACAAGAAAGGAATAGAAAGAAAGTGGAAGAGAAGTGAAAAAAATAATTAGTAAGAGGGAAGAAGGGAGTAATGACAGAGACAGAAATATAAACAAAAACATGGACAGAGAAATTAAGAGAGACAGAGAGACAGACATGGATAGAAAGAGAGAGAGAGAGAGAGAGAGAGAGAGAGTAGATGATGAAAATTAATAAAAGAATTTTGTAATTTGACAGGACAGAAAAAGAGACAGAGGGACAGACAGGTAGACAGGACAGAGAGAGATGGAATGAGAGAACTGCAGAAAGAAAGAGAGAAACAGAAAGAATGACTGGTTATGATATGATAGAGGGAGAGACAGAGAGAGAGACAGGGAGAATGAAAGAGAAGTGTTGTCCTGTGATACGACAGGACAGAGACGTTTACAGAAGCTTTCACGCCTGTCATGAGAGGCATTCGTGGCAAAATCAGCGTGAAAAGAAAGAAAAAACAGATCAGGATTGGTCCTCATACGGAGCTGTTTTCTTCCTGCGAGAGAGAGACAGACAGAGAGAGAGGGACAGAGAGACACAGAGAGAGAGAGAGACAGATTGGCTCCATTAGAGGAGAATGATCAGCGATTCTTCCTCAATGAGGAGGAAAAGATGGAGGATACAGCAGTGCTGATGGAGAGAAAGAGAGAGGTGAGAGAAATGGAGAGACACACCGGGGCGGGGCTAACTCACAAGGGACGGAGAGATAAAAGCAGGACAGGAAGCTGAGAAAGAAAACAGATGGAAAGAGAAAGAAACGGGAAACTGTTGAGGAGAAAGTAAATGGAGAAAAATGGGTAAAAGATAGACGAAGCGTGAAGCATAAAGGGGAAGCGATGGAAATGGGGAAGGACAGAGAGTAGGAGGGAAAAGAGAGACAGAGAGACAAATATGGAGCGAGAGTAAAGAGATGGAAATAGAGCAGGAGGAGAGAGAGAGAGAGAGAGAGAAATCAGAGAAATGGAACCAAATATTAGATAGAAATGAAGGGAGAAGAAGGAATAACAGATGCGAGGGAGAAAGAAGAGAACAGAGAGACAGATGGAGGGGGGGGGAGTGAGAGGGAGGAAGACAGGATGAAATAGTGAGAGAGAGACAAAGAGAAACAGACAGGATTAGACAGAGGGACAGAGGAGAAAAGTGCAAATGTAAAACTGAAAGAAATGATGGAGGGAAAGAGAGAGGAAGAGACGAGAAAAATAAACTTAGTAAGAAAAGGGAAGAAAGGAATAGTGACAGATGGAGCGATAAATAGAGACAGAAATGGAAACACGATCATGAGCAGAGAAATTAAGAGAGACAGACAGAAAGAAAGAGAGACAGATGAAGAACGAGACAGCCAGAAGGACAGTGGGAAGAGGAAAAATGAGTAAGGGAAAGATGAAATGAGAAAGAGAGGAAAAAATAGCAGTAAAGGGTGGAGGGGGAAATGATATTATTAGAAAAAGGGAAGAAAGGCATGAAAGGGAATAAAAGAGAAGAGAGAGAGAGAGAGAGAGAGAGAGAGAGTGTCTGAAATCTGATACACTGGTGTGGTTTGTTTCCTCTTTCATCACAATCCATCTCCTCATCCTCTCATCTTCACCTCCTC
>QMIH01000101.1:481238-494206 GCA_003987875.1 Clarias batrachus
CGTGTGTGTGTGTGTGTGTGTGTGTGTGTGTGATTCCACACTGTTCCGAGTGATTTATCACTGTCGGGTTGAGAGATGAAGTCCAACTCCTGCCGCTGTTGGGAGGCAAACGGGCCCTATATTTACTGCACACACACACACACACACACACACACACACACACACACACACACATTTCCAATTTAGTGTGCAGACCTGAGCCTAACCCCGACCTCAATAACCTGGAGGAAAAATCTTTTGGCTCTTTTAAATTAAAGCTGTATTTCTCATGAGCATATGCGGACCCTGTGTCTGATTGATCAAGTTATAACTGTTTTTGTGACCAGCGTGTGCTGGAGCTTTCTAATTCCCTTCATATATTGTGTAAATTGGGCGAAATTAGATTAAACGAGCTCCTCCTGGACGCGGCGTTTGCTAAAGCGCAGCTCGGCCACAGCCGCACTCCAGACACACAGCAGACACACACTGACTCCTCTGCCTTCTCCTCCTCCACTCATAAGGTGCCATTACTTTTATTATTATCTAACAGTTAGCCTCACTGACTAAACTGTGTCTGTGGCTCCCAGGGAGGATTTGTTCACCATCATATGAAGACTGTTCGTTTTTGGTCGTTACAAAAGAATACATTTGTGTAAACACACACACACACACACACACACACACACACACACACACACACACACACACACAAAGCCAAGGAGATCGACTCGCTTTAGATGGTAAACAGACTAATGACTTCGGATTCCTGGATTGGTGTCATTAAACCGTGACATTGGTGTACTAATTCCCTCCTGCTAAAATATCCTCTCAGGTCCATTATCTACACACACACACACACACACACACACACACACACACACACACACACACACACACACACACGTATATACACTCTTTGAATTATGATCGAGCTGCAAATTACTCATCTGGCACCATCCTGTGTTTGATGGCTCGAGCGTGCACATTCTCCGAGCTGCTGATTTTGACGCCGCTGTAATCTGTCGGATTGTTGCGGAAACGACTCGTTGACTTTCGTTGGGTTTTTCTTCGCCTTCATTTTTAGAAAATATTGACCGAGTTTCGACTTCGGTGCAGATTCATTATGGCTATAAATCCTGATCAGGTTAAACGACTGAGAGATTACCGTCCCATCACACTCGAGGCGGTGCTGTTGTACTGAATATCAGCGCGGCTGTGACGCCGTCGTACTGCAGCCCGAGTACTGATGTGCTGATATTCGGTTCGACAGCACGACCTCGAGTGTGATATCGCTTTTATACAACAGTTACACAAACACCTTTTATTATCAACAGATTATCATTTGTTTATTTATTTAACCAGTCATTTTGCTCCGCCCACAAATATCTAAATATGGAGCTAACCCGCCGCGATGGGCGGTGCTGGTGACCAAGTGGTACTCTGTAGCCGAAAGGTGAGGAGGAGAATAAACCAAGGAGGTGGTGGACAGTCCTGAGAAACCTGAGAAATCAGATTTACACTTTAGAATATCAGTTCCGTTAACTTCAGGGTTCCGGCGTCGAATTTAACCCAAACAGTGTTAAATGGAAAGCTAGTGCACTATGTAGGGTGTACACTCCCTTGTTCCACACACCAGGGGTTAGAGAGGGATTTGGGATTCAGCCTCGTGTTAGACGCTAGTTAGCCTTGTAGCTAAGCGTTAGCCGTGAACAGAACGGCGCGGACGGTTCAGAGGCGATTCAGAAGGATTTAGAAGTGATGAGTGCAGAGACGTGAGACGTGTTGTTTAAGAGACATAACGTTATCAGATGTGTGTTGTTGCTGAAAGTGCGTCTGTGTCTGGGTGTGAATGTGGGCGTGGTCAGGCAGCTGCTCTCTCCTCAGTACTGCGGACCGTACAGACCCACTCTCACCCACGCTGAGACACACAGTCAGTGTCATTAACCACTGGACAACACCTGGGACACGCCCAGTCATACATACAGTTACACAGCACAGTGCTGTTATCGTCTATTATCAGCACTCGTGGAATAACGCCTCTCATCCAGTCTTCAGCTAACTGCATTATTGTAGTTTAACTTGCCATAAAAAAGTAAGCAATGACACAGGGTGACGTGTAGGACATGAATGACTCAAATGCAAAGTAAGCTATCAATTAACATTAGCCACTGTAGCATTTTAGCTAAGCTAAAGTTAAGCTAGCTAGCTTCAGACTTCGGGGGTAACTGACGTAAGTAGGATTGTTCCAAACAGCTCCCAGGCTCTGTTCATGCTGTATGTTTGTCCATTTATTGGTTAAGTAGGCGGAGTCAGCACCTGCCAAGATGGCGACTACAACAGCGCCTACAGCTTTAAAACCACTCTTCATAAAAAAAAAACTACTGGTGACATTAAGGAGAGTTTATCCAATTATATACAGATTCATCAGGCTGCTAAGTTTCTATCACTTAACAGTTTCAGTTCTTTGTTGTTGAAATTTATATAGGAAGCAGTGAGTTCATGCCTGACTGCAACGTCTGGAAAATCAATGTTCAGCATATTTTACATAGTTGATGAATTTCCTTTTTTTTAAAATTTTTTTTATCAGACCTCCCGAAGTTCACACTTTCCTAACTTTGGCTAATTCAAAGGTTTTATACGATGTAACATGGACATACATATAGTATTTGTACAACAATTCAATATAATATGCAGTAGTATCACACTAGCAGGAGTGACGAGTGTTAGCTAAAGCACACATGCTCAGAATTACATCACACCTGGCCTTTTAAAATATTGTGGCTAGCTTCTAGATTACTGTTGATGATTGTTAGCGTGAGAGTTAACAGACGATGAGGTGAGACAGCTGGACAGATTAAGCATTAAAGTTCCGCCGCATGGCTCCCTCTTCAGATGAACAGATTCATCATCAGGTCGTCGAACAGCATTGTGGGTAAAGTAGACATTTCTTCTTGGATGCTATTAGAGATCATGTGTTAATTATAAAGATTAATATGAGAGGACAGAGCGTGCTCATCAGCGGGCGCCGGGGGCTAGCGTGGTTATTTAAAGCCGCCTGGTCCCCTGGCGCCGGCTCTGAAATGTAAATGAATCAAAACGTCCGTTTTGGAGCCGTTTCGCTGAATTTTAATTAATTCGCTATTGCTTGCTGCAAATGAGCAATCAAGATCGGCAAATTAGAGTTGACCCTGCTCCGATACTCGCCTCATTATACTGGCTGTTAAAGCTAATCCCTGATGTCCAGACCTGTAAAAACCAGAGTGTGAGTGCGAGAGTGAGTGAGCTTCCCCAGATTAAGACGGGAAAGCAGGAGTAGTGGGATCCATGGGCCGGTCCCTGAGGACCGTGTCCTCGTTGCCTTTTAAAGACACATTTTCCGAGCCGTTGCCTGTGAAAGATGGCCGCCACTGAGGGATCGACCCAGTCATGCTAAAGGCTGGAGCGCTGAAGGTGGCCTAGTTTAAGCTAAATCAGTGCGGCGCTGCTCGAAAGTCCGGACAAATCACTCGCCCACGCGAGGGTCACGAAGGAGGCGCGGTTCTCCCTCTGCTACTCATTCCATTTAGCTTTTTTATTTTAATTTAATTTTCTTTATTGTGGATACATAATTTGGCTGCTCTTTAACAGGACATTCTGCTGTATTTGCTAATGCTAGGTATCTGGATGAATAAGTTTTAGCCCTGGATAGTGTTATACATGAAGCCAGTTTTGTAACGCTCATGCTAAGAGGAGCAGAACATTTTTGCAAGGTTTGCTAATGCTAACTAGCTGTTTAATGATGATGGTTAGTGGCTTTGAGAATAAGAGTTAGCTGTTAGCTTGTGCTAGCTAGATATGTAGTGTAGTGATGTGATAGTGTGTCTTACTTTATAGCATCAAATCAATGCAGGTAAAAGCTTCATTCAGACTCACTCACATTTCTTCACATTTCTTACACTTTGTTTGGCTCTTCTGTGTGACACTGATGAATCACTTCAGCTAAAAACTGGTTCAGATTATTTAAGTAAAATGTCTGTGAATGTTTTTACATATAACTTACAATACATGAATTATTATTTAATGTATACATTCTTTTTATTTAATTATTTGATTGGATTAAGTTAAAAGAGTTGTTCGAAACTATTCAGATTCATTGAGTTGTACTTGGCGGCGCGGTGGTGTAGTGGTTAGCGCTGTCGCCTTACACCTCCAGGGTCGAGGGTTCGATTCTCTCCTCAGGGTCTGTGTGTGTGGAGTTTGCATGTTCTCCCTGTTTTTGGTGGGTTTCCTCCAGGAAATCCAGGTTCCTCTCAAAGACACGCAGATTAGGCAAATTAATGTTCCCAAATTGCCCGTAGTGAGCATGCATGCATGTGTGTGCAGCCTGTGATGGGTTCGCACCCAGTCCAGGGAATCCAGTCTCTAAGTCTTCTGAGATCACCCTTATTATTATTATTAGTCAGGTGAGTTATTATTTGGGTTACATAAAAAACGTTTTCTACAAGAAACTCATTTATGAGTCAATCCAGGTAACGATTCATTTAAATTATTGTACAGGATTTCGACTGACTTCTCTTACAGAGGACTCGGGGTACCAGGCGGGATGGGGTGCATGTCCATAGCAGGGCACACAAGCACTACAGGCGATTTCGGAACACCAGTTAGCCTAACCTGCCATTTAGCACCCATCAGGCGCGGGGAGAACATGCAACTCCACACACACAGACCCCGAGGCGGCAACCAAACCGGGGCCTCAGTGCTAACCGCTACGCCACTGTGCCGGCCATATAGATAATTAATTCCACACGTTTTTTTATCCAATACAAATTTCAAAACATTAGCATCAAAAATGATTCTTAACGATTCGTTCAAATTAATTCAGACTCGCCTACCGTATGTGTGCGACATTGTAAACTTTACAGTAAACTTTAATAAGTTGCTCATGATCATTATATACGGTAGATTGTCGTTCATGTCAATTTCACAGTGTCATGTTCTGTGTGAAACTGATGCATGAATCAATTCAACTAAAGATTCATTTAGACAAACGTATGTAAATTTACTCCTCACTTCTAACACATAACTATCAGCAGTGTATTAATGACTTCAGTACGTTATTACTGTACCTTACATTATTATACAATAGAATAAATAACATACTTATTATTATTATTATTATCATCATCATCATCATCATCATCATCATCATCATTATTATTTTAATAGCTCTCCATCATGACCCTGGTTTTGGAGGTTTTTGGACCCTGTAGAATAAAGTTCTTGGTTTAATGTGCAAAAATTTCGCAGACTGTTAAAGGACTGACGAATCGCCCGAGTCAGTTCAGGTAAACGATTCGTTCCGACTCATTCACTGGCACACTGTCTGATCTGATCATCTCAGCAAGTCTTTCACCTCGCACAACCGCTGTGTCCATTTCAGCGCTATCATGTTCCTCTCCCGCTTCCTGGATCGAGTTGCACGGCCTGATGGGAAGGACGGCGCTCTGATCCCCCTCAAGGGGAGGAAAAAAAAAAAAAGAAACGAGAAAAAAAAGAAAGAAGATGCATTTTCAGAATGGGATGTGGTTTTTAGCTTTGATGGAAAGAAAATGTGCAGTAATGCAGCTTAGTGTGTGTGTGTGTGTGTGTGTGTGTGTGTGTGTGTGTGTGTGAGTGTGTGTGAGATATTATATGTCTGTCAGCTCGGTTGGATCCTCAGCCAGCCATCACTAATGTCTCGCTCGCTCCCACAAGACAAGGCTTCATCACGAGCACCAGAGCTGCAAAAAAAACGTCTTTTTTGAGAAACACGACAATCCGAAAACACAGAAACCTTTTGTCTTATCGACGCGTGCGGTTTTTAAATATCGCGCTCCACCCTGGACCCGAGACAGACGAGCCGAGATGGAGAGAGATGGAGCTTATATATAATTGATGGTGCAAAGTGCAGGGTGCACTTATCACCCTGGATCCGGAGATGATTACTTGTGTGTGTGTGTGTGTGTGTGTGTGTATACTGTATGAGTGAGCATCATTTGTGTGGGTAGCTGTGCAATGTTATTAGAACACTACACAATAAATAGCACCGCATGAAGCCGAAAACCTTCTCTAACAGTCAACAAAGGAGGCACACACACACACACACACTTTTAGGTCATGGGGACTCTTAACCCATGGAGATAGAGAGAGAGAGAGAGCGAGGTAGATGAAGTGGGAGAGTGCATTTTCACGAGCTCTTAATCTGAGAGACAGAGAAGAGAAAGACGTCGAGGAGAATAAAGAACAGAACAGAGAGAGAGAGAGAGAGAGAGAGAGAGGCTGGTTGTGAAAAGATAAGGAGAAAGAGAGAGTGAATAAAGACATGATGAGGGGTGAGACAGAGAGGAAAAGAATGAGCTAAAGGGCATAAAAGAGAAGAAGGAAGAACAGGAGTGGATGCTGCAGGGACGACAGGATTCCCTCCATCCGAATGTCTTTCAATAATGACAATAAAGTGCAGCGATCTTCTAAAATAATCTTTAATACACGCCATGGTCAAAAAACAAAAACATCACACACTGTATTATTTCATCGGCACATATTTTGCTTTGATTAAACTCCACAGAGGTGATGTGCTGGTGATTCAGTACACTCAGGTGGTCATGTGACTTCATTTGATCTCCACATGACGTTGCTGAGTCTCGACCTGAGCGACTGAAGCGACCCCAGATCATAACACTGTCTCCAGAGGCTTGTACAGTGGACACTGCATGATGGGAGCGTCGCTTCATTACAGCGCTTCCCTTCTCACCCTGACCACGCCCATCACTCTGGAACAGACTCAGTCTGGACTCGTCAGGTCACATGACCTTTATACATCACTCCACAGTCCAGACTTTATGATCTCTAACAAACTGAAGACGTTTTTCTGATGAGTCTCAATAACAAGTGATTTTCTTATGGACACACAGCTGTTTAGTCCCGATCCTGTGAGTTCTCGTCACACTGTGTGTCACAGACACACACACACTCTTGCTGTCAGTGTTAAACACAGCTCTGGTTGTTTTCGATACTCTTGCTGTATACAGCGTTCCCCATCACGCTCATTCAGGATGTTTTTCCAACAGCAGCATTTCGTCCTCAGAGACGTAGGGACAGTTCTGTCCTCTCAGGGTTTAACTCAGTGTTAGTAGCTTCGGTAAAACTTTCCTCAGTTGATTTCTGTCCCTGATGTGTCTTCTGTCATGGGTGTGTGAGGACTGAGACGCGCCTCGCTGCAGTCAGGGTTTAATAGCCTGTAGCAGCTGACGCGTGGTTACTCACGGCAGTAATCGTCCCGCGGGAGACTCGGAACTCTTCACTGAGTCACGTCCCGGTGCTGACGTGGTCGGGCGGTGTTTAAGGTCTAAGTGTAAGCTTAAGTTGTTTTTTGTCTTTGTCTCATGCTATTTCTTCTTCTTCTATCTCTCGCTTTCTGTCTGTCTCTATCGATCCTTTTCTCTGTCTGTTGTCTTTTTCTGTCTCTCTCAATTGTCCTCCCGGAGTCTGTCTCTCTTCATCTCTCTTTCTGTCTCTCCGTGTTTGTCTCCGCCTCTCTTTCTCTTCCTGTCTCTCTCTATTATGGCTCTCTTTCAGTCTCTCTCTCTCTAGGCTTCTCCTTGCCAATCTGTCAGTTCAGTTCAGTTCAGAAGAGCTTGATTGGCGTGAATGTTAACAAAAATATTACATTGTTCCAATTATAAAACATTAATTACATTATAAATAACATAACATCTGAATTTATAAATCTGTATAAACATTATAAACATATTAGGTATGAAAGAATATTATATTAACTACACACAAACAAAACAAAACCCAAAAGAAAAAAAATATATATACAGTGGAACCTCGGATTGCGACAAGTGTTCCGCAAGACGAGCAAAAATTTTAAATAAATTTTGACTTGTAAAATGAGCATGTCTTGGTTTACGAGTGCCGAGTTTTTTGACACCGACACACAAACACACTCTCTCGCCTTTACACCCCCCCTCCCCGGCTTCACACAGACACACACTCTGCTCTACACAGAAACTCTGCTCTGTCGCAATTCTTTTCAGTAAGGTGCTGGTTCATTTTTTTTTTTTTACTTTACAGCAGTGATTCTGTTAGTCTGCGTTCACGCGAGTGTCATTAAAGAGGTTTCTTCGTTTCACGTTAAAACAATGTTTCCGTTGTGTGTGTGTTTGTTGTGAAACTTAAAAAGCAAGGTGGGGGGAGAGGGGAGGAGTTTTACATTGCAAGACGAGGGAAGGGGCTAATTACACACACACACACACACACACACACACACACACACACACACACACACACACACACACACACACACACACATATACATACACATTTACACACACTTATACACACACAAATACACGGTGCCTGCGCGCACAAATGGAAACACTTATCTGTTGGGATTTATTTGAACTTTTTTTAAAGGTAAAGTGCAGGTTAATTTGTCTTATTTTTACTTTATATATTGTATTAATTGTTTTTCTGTATTTATTTTTTTTGGGCTGTGGAACAAATGATTTGAGTTTTCATTATTTCTTATGGGAATATTTGATTTGGTTTATGAGTGTTTTGGAATACGAGCCCGCTTCGGAACGAATTGTGCTCGTAATCCAAGGTTCCACGGTATGTGTATATGTATAAAAAAATAAAATAATAATAATAAAATATATAACCTTAATAATAACAACAACAACTATCTGAACAGCAGTGACATTAAATTTTATTTAGTTCATGTTACGCTGTCTGTCTCTCTTCCCCACTCGTTCTCTCTCTCTCTCTCTCCATATTTTCCTCTTTGTTGCTCTCACTCCCTCTCCGTCTCTCTTTCTTTTCTACTTTAGCTTGAGGAATTGATTTTTTATTAAGTTGCCTAATTGAACCCGGCGATCGCTCTTTCTCTCTCTCCATCTTTTAAATAAAAGCGATCAGTCTTTAAGAAAAAAAGAGTCAGTTTTATAAATGTTCTGTTCTTGCTCGCTCAATCTTTCTGCTTTTAAACTTTGAATATTTAACACAGTCAAACATTCGTCCACACACACACATGCACACACACACACATGCACACACACACACTCCAGCTGCCAGTGTTCAGATCCTGAATATTTATATGTTCCTGGATGAATAATTGTTGGATTCTATCAGGACTTTTTTGTTTTTTCGGGTAAAACTGTGTTTCTTTTATTTCCCGTGTGATGGACGAGTTAAACACATTTATGACGGTTAAAGGCGTAAACAAACAAACCTTGAAATAGAGCTTTTCTGCTTAATTTGCTCAATAAGTGGTGACGATGTAATCGGCTTTTAATATAATTAATTAATCTCACTTAATAACGGCTCCAAGGGACAATTCTGAAGCGAAACGAAACTCAGATATCTCCCTGTCTCTCCCTGTCTCTCCCTGTCTCTCTCTCCGTTATTAATTAAGCTCCCGCTGTGAGTCTCTGGCTCTGATGTTGAAATTTCAGATAAAGTAATCGACTCGCGGTAACCCCGCTCCGTCACGCTGCGTTTCACGTAACGCGGGAAAAACATGCGGCGTAGGAACGACATAAGGACGTGCGAAGGGTTTTAAAATCCTGTAAATCACAGAACTGCTTTCTTTCCTGCCTTCCGTTAGCGGGCGCGGCTCTCGCAGCAGGAAGGAGTGATTTCCCATGAGGCTTTGCCTGAAAGTAGGGCAGCGCTTCCTATCGGAGCGTCACGCGCTGGCAGATCTCAGGCTCGCCGGGAGCAGAACCAGGGAGGCAGAGAACAAGAGAGAGAGAAAGAGAGAGAGGGAGCCAGGGGACGACGATAAAATGAAAGAAAACGGATTCGAGGACGAGAGAATGAGAGAGAAAGAAAAATGGAGGACGGAGTCTACAGTACGGGACATTTATCTGTCTGGTGGAAACTGTTACTCAGGATGACTCGGAGGAGAAAACGCAGAGTCCAAACCCGGGGGACGCTGCAGAGACAGAGAGAGAGAGAGAGACAGAGGACAATTACAGCAATACGTCTGTCCTCCTCTCCTCTATGTCTGTCTTTTTATCTCTTCGTCTCCCTTCTCTGCTTCCGTATAACTTCTTTCTCCTCTCTGTCTGTCTCCTTTGTTTCTCTCTGTTTCTATTCACCTCTTTTCTTCCCCACTACTTTCACTTCTCTCTCTCTCTATCTATCTTTGTCTCTATCTATCTTTGTCTCTGTCTATTTTCTTCTACCTCTCCCCAAATGTCTGTCTTCTTTGTCCTGGCTGACTCTCATCTCTTTTCTTCCATCTCCACTCTGTTTGTCTCTCATCCTCTCCTATTCTCTCCATCTGTCTCTTCTCTTCTCCTCTCTTTCTGTCGTCCGCTGTGTCATCTGTCTTTTTCTCCTCTTAGTCTGTCTACTTTTTCTTCGTCTCTTTTCTTCCTCCTTTTTGTCTCTCTTCTTCTGCTCCATGTCTCTCATGTTTCCTATCTGTCTCTCTCTCTACTGTCTCTCTCCTTTCTTCTTTCTGTCTGTCTCTATTCCTCTCATCACTTTCTCTCTATTTTCTCCACTTTGTCTCTCTTGCTTCTCCTCTGCCTGTCTTTTCCTCTTCTGTTACTCTACTCTCTTCATTCCTTTTCCTTTCTGTCTCATTTCTTTCTCACGTCTCTCTCTTCTTCTCTTCTGCAGTCCCTGTCAGTCTGAGTCAGAGACGGTGGAAGACCATCTGAGAGAATCATTTTATTGGTGATTATTTGGATTAAAGTGTTAAGAACCTGAGCGGCTCGTGGCTTTGTTGCCGGATTTGATTAGCGCATCAAGCTAACTGTCCTAGCGACATGAACTTAGTAAACTAACTCTGCCGATGTTTAGTTTTCTTCATAACGTCCTCACACACATCTAATCCGAGCTTGTTTACGACAGGACGAAATGAAATCACACTAATTGGGCTTTTCTGCTTCAAATCGTAAACATGGCGTAATGACGAGTCGGAACGAGGGGTCGCGCGAACCAGGCGTACGGGTTCCATGAGGATTTAGTCGTCTCTGATCGCATACGATGGAATGCCACAACTTGGAGAAGACGGAGGTGTGTGTGTGTGTGTGTGTGTGTGTGTGTGTGTGTGATTACGGCGTCTTTGCTCAGATGATCGTTATCTAAAACTGACAGTTTGTTTTTGCTTATTTTAATGAAGTGTGTCAATTATAAATCTGGATCTCTCAGATCTCCCTGATGTCTCGCGCTAAATGAGTTTGTAAACGAGCATTTTAACGAGGAGGAACTGGTTGTTGGGTTTTTTTTTTAATGATTTTTTGACATTGTATGGAATTTGTAATGCTCCAAATGCTCTGATGTAGACCCCAGGAAGAACAGCTGTTACTTTTTGCACAGCTAATGAGGATCCAAAACCAATAAAGTAATAAAACTAGACACACACACACACACACACACACACACACACACACACACACACACACACACACGGCGCTGAGGGTGTTACTGCATCCATATTCAAGTGTTTTTGAAAGAGCCACGTCTTCAGGCCGGGTTTAATCTGTAGAGCGAACAGCCAGACAGTTTGTTCCACCCTCACAAAATCTCCTGGAGAGAGAGAGAGAGAGAGAGAGAGAGAGTGAGAGTGAAATAGTGAGAGAAAGAGTGAGAGAGAGAGAGAGAGAGAGTGAGAGAGAGAGAGTGAAAGAGTGAGAGAGAGAGAGAGAGAGAGAGAGAGACGGAGCAGCTCTGAGCATCTGGGCTTGTGAAATGGAAGAGAACATAAAATGTTACGTAACAAAAATGTAACATGTCGTGATAACGATGGAAATAAAATGCAACATAATGCAGCGCAGTGAAACAGCAAAGCTAAAAACAACAGCAAATTAACAAACGAATAAGAAGCAATAAATAAATAAATAGATAAATAAATAAATAACTGTCAAAAACATGACAAAAAAAGCAACAGAAAATGAGAAATTAAATGAAACACGACGACCAAAGATAAAACTGCAAAAAGTCTAAGAGTCTAAAATGCAATGCCAAAATAAATGAATGAACAAATTAATTAAGAAACACAAAAGCAATAACAAAAATTCAGCAGCAAAACATAAATAAAAAAAATTAAAATAAAAAAAAAATTGGAACAGCAAAGGCAAAAATTAAACGGCAAAATAAATAAATAAATAAATAAAAATGCAGAAGCAAAAAAATAATGTAACAGTGAGGAAGAAAAATGACACAATGGCACATCTGAAAAAGCAACAGCAAAATAATAAAATAAAATAAAAAATAAATATTTATGAAACAAAAAAGAAAAAAAAAATTAAATGCAACAGCAAAACAAAAATTTAATAGTTAGATGAAAAGATAAATGAAAGCACAACAAATAAAAAAAGCAACAGTAAAGTTAAATATACCGGTTAAATTAAAAAAATGAATAAACATATAAAGCTACAGCGTCAGTATAAGAGTGTATTTACTGATGCAAACTTCAGAGTACTTAAATAAGTCACTCTGGACAAGGTGCCTGCTGATGTAAATATACAGCATGTGTAAGTTTCCACTCACCTAAAGGATTATTAGGAACAACAGACTAATACGGTGTTTTTCCCCCTTTCGCCTTCAGAACTGCCTTAATTCTACGTGGCATTGATGCAACAAGGTGCTGAAAGCATTCTTTAGAAACGTTTAGACCCATATTGATAGGAGAGCATCTTGCAGTTGATGGAGATTTGTGGGATGCACATCCAGGGCACGAAGCTCCCGTTCCACCACATCCCAAAGATGCTCTACTGGGTTGAGATCTGGTGACTGTGGGGGCCATTTTAGTAGAGTGAACTCATTGTCATGTTCAAGAAACCAATTTGAAATGATTTGAGCTTTGTGACATGGTGCATTATCCTGCTGGAAGTAGCCATCAGAGGATGGGTACATGGTGGTCATAAAGGGATGGACATGGTCAGAAACAATGCTCAGGTAGGCCGTGGCATTTAAACGATGCCCAATTGGCACTAAGGGGCCTAAAGTGT
>QMIH01000101.1:494634-505005 GCA_003987875.1 Clarias batrachus
CAAGGCATTTTTGCCCACAGGACTGCCGCATACTGGATGTTTTTCCCTTTTCACACCATTCTTTGTAAACCCTAGAAATGGTTGTGCGTGAAAATCCCAGTAACTGAGCAGATTGTGAAATACTCAGACCGGCCCGTCTGGCACCAACAACCATGCCATGCTCAAAATTGCTTAAATCACCTTTCTTTCCCATTCTGACATTCAGTTTGGAGTTCAGGAGATTGTCTTGACCAGGACCACACCCCTAAATGCATTGAAGCAACTGCCATGTGATTGGTTGATTAGAGAATTGCATTAATGAGAAACTGAACAGGTGTTCCTAATAATCCTTTAGGTGAGTGTATATGTACATGTGCATAAAAAATACAACAAAGTTGAAAAAGCAACAGTGAATAAATTAAGAAATAAATAACAGCATGCCAAAAAGAATTATAAAAATGCTTAGAAATGGTGAGGAAATGTCACGTGACATCAGAGCGTCAGTGCCGAGCTGGAGTTCCCTTGTGTGTCTACGAGTGACCCACGGCTGAGCTGATATTCAGCACAACAGCACGACCGCGGTGTGATATTGTACAATAAGTGATCAGGAACCAGTGAAGTGGTGGCATGATGCAACAGAGATCCAGCTTTATCAGAACAAGCGGATTAAAATCAACCTGAACTGCTGTTAGAGGGAATTAAATCAACACCTTCTGACTGATCAGGACTCGGAGTCCAGGAGCGCAGAGGTGCGAGTCGATTATGGAGAGATAAGAGAGAGCAGCTCGAACAAACGGCGGGTTTAATATGTAAAGTGCTACAGTCATGAAACTTCGTTCACAGCAGGAAGAGAAGACGTGATAAGGGTGTGTGTGTGTGTGTGTGTGTGTGAGTGAGGGATGCGAGATGAAGAGACGTGAACACGTTCGCCTGTGGAGTTTGATTGAAGACCAGAAGCGCGTCGTCGTCTGGAGCAGAGCGAGAAGGCGGGGCCGAGAAGGCGGGGCCGAGGAGGAGGCGCGAGAACCGGTGTCGTATAAGGGAGTTTAACCGACAGCATAAGCTGTTCCAGCAGGGCGAAATTAATGGCGCCCTTGTAAGAACCAGGAGGGGTTTGTGTGTCTGTTAGCTGAGATGCTGCAGTGGCTGAGCTGCATTACTGCAAGATTTAGATCACACCACCCCTAGGAGGCGCTCTTTAACCCGTCGTTTTCCAGCCGTTTATGGAGGCAACGCAATCGTGTCATGGTAATTATTTATGACACTCGACTCATGAGCATGAAGGAAATGATGAACGTTTGGGGATGTTCCGCTCGGGCTGGACGCGCCAGTGGTGTGTTTTTACGTCCCTCGTCGACGAGAAGCAAGAAAGACAGCAAGAGGGGAGAGAAAGAGCGTATAACATGAGAAACGCTGTCTCGCTTCATCAGGAACCCTGTAAATCTGAACCCCACAACATACTAACACTAACACACGCACGCACACACACACACACACACACACACCAGCTGCTGATACTCATGCGTTGCATATTTCTCTGTGATTGGATGAATAATTGTCGATTGGCTGAGCTGCTTCCTGTCATATTTCAGAGATCTGTCTAAATCTGTCGATCAAGCGCTCGAGTGAAGGAGGTGTGTGTATGTGTGTGTGTGTGTGTGTGTGTTAATGAATTTTTATCAAATATTTAATGACGCAGAAATCTGTTTAGCTTTGATGAAATATGTCGCCTTACAAACGAGCCTGAAAATACGACTCTCCTCTTCAATTTCGTCTCACGAGAAGTGATAATTTCATTAGTTAATAATATTAAGTGATTAATTTCCAATAACGATGTGGTGAAGGAAGGATTAAAACACTGTGTAACGCTTTCTCTCTCTCTCTCTCTGTGTGTCATTAATTAAGTTCCAGCTGGGAGGCTCAGACATGAGAAGGTCTTGGCCAGAGTCATTTTGGCACAGGTCACAATCCAGCCTGTCCTCTCAGTGTGTGTGTGTGTGTGTGTGTGTGTGTGTGTGTGTGTAATTGACCAGGCTTGTTATGACCCACAGCAACTTGGTTCCAAAAACACAAAATACATGGACGCGATTCACAGCTAAAGGACTCCATTTAGCATCTGTGCATCTGAAACAGAAAGTAACGTGGTCAGGGTTCAGGTTATTCAAAGCTCTCTGTGATCAAAGCAGCGCGGGGGAAAATCTGCTCTAATCTGATCTAGTATCTATTAGAGAGCGCTGTTTAGAAATTTAGCGCAGAGTCAGATTTAGTCCTGGATTTAGTATCTGTTATATCACAGTTCGTTCCGAGCGAGTGACCTGATTGGACGAGAGGCGGTCCGTGAGTGCTGATAATACAGCATTACAGCACTGGAATGTTTAACTCACAGGCGTGAACAAGGGCACATGCTCGGTGTGTGGAACAAGGGAGTGTACACCCTACTGTACATAGTGCACTAGTTTCCCATTTAACACTATTTAGGATTCGAGCCCGGAACCCGTAAGTTAACTGCACTGTAAACCCTAATGCTCAAAGTAATTAAACATATCGAGTGCTGTTAACTTAAATCATTACAGTTAGTTCAGATGAATGGACCTGGATGAGTATTTAGAACTTTTAGGTGTTTATGAGTTTGTAGAAATGACACTTTTCAGGTTAGCTGAACATATGTGATATTTTAAGTACTTCAGTAACAGTAACTGTCGCCTCAAACTGTCACCCAACTTAAAATCTTTCAGCCTGGTGATTTAGTGTCTGACGTCATCAGGGCAATAGGACACTGGTGGCTCAGTGGGAGGGGTTTCGTCTGCCATGTGAAAGGCCCGGGTTCGATTCCCAGCACCTGGATGAAGTGTCTGTCCCAAACCCAGATAAAACGGGAGGGTCGCGTCAGGAAGGGCGTCTGGTGTAAAACCCGTGCCGAGCTCGTGTGCCGACCGGATCGTCTGCTGGGGCGCCCCATCGCCGGGAGCGGCCCAAAGACCAACAACAATTTATTTGATTTGCAACGACTTAAAAAAAAGATAATTGCGATGAAATATTACGAGTTATGCGACTCAATAATGCAAGTAAAGAACGATTAATATGAATGAGAACAAAAACTAAAAAAACTGATATTCTAAAGTGGAATGAGTGAAAATATAAAGTATTTCCTGTTAATTAGACTAATTAGATTGTCGCTCGCTAGCTCCACCCGCTGCTGAAGGATATTTGTGGGCGGAGCAAAATAACTGTAAAGAAACAAATCATAATCTGTTGATAATAAATGATGTTTGTGGAACTGTGGTATAAAAGCAATATCACACTGGAGGTCGTGCTGTTGTACTAAATATCAGCACAGCTTTTTTTATCTTTCAGTCCAACAACATGGCCCTGAGTGTGATATTGCTTAATTAGCACACACCATTTTAGCCGGGTTGGATTTAGCCATTTAAAGCAGATTTGCTTCACTGGCTGGTTTTTACGAGTGCTCTAGTAGTGACAGCTCACAGCTCTCCTCATCAGCACTAAACAAGCGGTTCAGCACATTTATAGAGTCTACTGTCTGTGACGAAGAGGCACAAACCTCCTGCAAAGCCTAAGAACCACGGACAAACTGCGGCAATATGCTTCAACTTATCAACTAAACTGCTGTGATCTGATGTGTGTGTGTTTGTTGTTGGTGAATAGAAATGAACATCCTGACGAACACCCTTTGATTTTTTTTTTATTATTATTATTTTTTTGAATGATCTTGCAACCAACTTAAAACCACACTTGTTAATTTAGCGAGTATCTTCTGTATTTGTGTTGTCGTATTTCTGGGGGATTACGTCTGCATTTTTATTAATAAACCTCATATTCGTCTCATATCGGCCTGCATGTTCCTTTGCCTTTCGATCAAAACTCTGTAAAGTGAAAGAGCGTGCTGCAGGTCCACACGCGGACAATTTATATTCGCCTAAGGACGTATACACAACCACATTTCAGCCATTCACAGACATGCACATACGTTTCATCTCCCCTTTGATTAAATCACAGCAGATTTATTATTATTATTATTATTATTATTATTATTATTATTATGAAATATTGAGAAGCCCTTCCTGTTCTGTTTGGACACGGGTGTGCACCAGCACATCACGTCCCCCAAACAACACAGCAATTAGCGTTTACTTACACCTGCATAGAGTCGTTTACATAAATCTTGCATGTGAGTGGAGCGCTAAGCGCAGGGCGGGGCTCCGACGCGTGTGGAGACGAGAATCTGACATACGTCTGTTTCTTATTCTTAATAGTAATTTAATAACAAACATTTATTTGCCAATAAACATTTTGAAAAACCGTCTATTGTTTGTGTACATATTGTTTTCTGGGTTGCTTCAATATAATTTAATTTATAAAAAACACTTGCAAAGAGAAAAAAAAACGTGATCGGCATCATCAATGATGCTGTCGACCCCTAAGGGTTCATTTGACAATAATTTATTTACTTATCGTAATAATATTTCCCAGCATGTCTCAAGGCACAGTAAAGGCAGCAACGAACAAGGATAATCCACTTTCCAAAATGAACGAAACGACCAAATCCATCAAATTCATGAAAACGCAGACGTAGAAAATGCAGAAAAGATGTAATAGTACAAAAGTGTTACGGTAATCTGCGACTGTGCATCGATACAGCAAGGTATACACAGACAAAGTCATCACAAACTACCACAGAACACAATCGGATAACTGGTCTGAACCTCTGTCCTCTGATTGGTTTGTGTTTATGATTGTGTTCACCTGTTCTGTATCAGTTCTTGTTTCATCCTGAGTTGTGTCACTACTCCGTATCCAGGATGAGTCCTAATCAAAATAAATGCCACAGGCTCAAAAACACTTCTTTATTAGCACTTACAAATTCTTCTTCACCCCATTCCTAGGTGTTATGAGTCCTGTACAGATTATTTTAACAACAACATAGTAACATTAGCGATAGACGCGAGAGTCACAGTGTTCTTCTGCCGTTGTTATTCTCTTCAGTTAAATCCCGGTGATTTTCCATCATGCCTGGTTCAAACAGGTGCCGTCTTTTTCAGATACAGTATACGTCCTGAAATACGTTACCTGGGCTGGAGAAAACAAATGGGGTCAGGAGAGCTGTTACAGGAAGGACAGAGCCGTAGCCGAGAGCAGGAAGATGATAGCGCGCGAACCTGAGAGGCTTTCATTCCATACAGAGCCGGCGTTAGAGATAATGTAGGATACAAAGAACGTTAAACGTTGATTACATTTATTCATTTAGCAGACGCTTTTATCTAAAGTGACTTAGATAGTATCTAGGCCATGTGCGGATCTAGGAGTTCAGCTCATGGCCTTTCAGTTACTAGCATAAATTATTAGGAGAAAAAGGCTCTTCTGGGGTTTTTAAGTGCTCACTGGATAATTAAGCATTCTAGAAGAAGTCCACTTGAATAGGGAAACACTCTCTGCAGAGTTCTATATAGAATCTTTAAAGGTTCCTTCAGAGAAACAACTGAAGAACATTGACCTAGTAGTGCTATGTGGTTGTCTGGTCATCCTCATGATGTGTAAATGGACACTTACAGGAAGCTAAGCACCCTTATACTTAGCTCTTATAATTCTTGTGTGACTTCTTGTAGTAAATATTTTCACTCCAGCTAGTTAAGCTAGCTAGCGGAGTCAGCCATTTAAACTTTTTGGGGAAAAAAATGCACTGTAGTTAACTTAGCTGAGAGATTTTCCCACAGTTTAGCTAAGCATGTTACTACATTAGCCCGCTGACTCAGCAATGTATATGATTTTTAAACAGCTAGTTAACTAATAGATGTGTGGTTTCTTGGCTAAGAATTTCATAACATTTGATTGAAAACAGATATTTTTTGACAAATGTGAGTTGTATAGAAACTATCTGCATGAGTTGCGAGTGGTTTCTTACACTACGATGATTTATCCCAGTTAGCTGAAATACAGTTGATGTCCTATACAGTTTCCTTAATAGTTTTAGTCACTGAGCTAACCGAGTTAGCTAGATAAGTCAGCGAGGTTCTGGGTCTTGTAGTAGCTCAGTTTATCCTTGTGCTAACTATTAATAAAATAAAAAAGACATGCCTACACCTGTTGGGTAACGGTTGACCTAATTAGCTACGCAGGGAGTCTTTTGGAATGTCTAGTGATAGCCGCAAAAAATGATTTTCAGCTGTTAAACAGATAAACCTATAGCTACCCAGCTAAGTTATTACACATGTCTTCTTGCAGGAGATCTATTGCTTTCGGAGGGTTGCTAATCTAACTTAAAAATACAGCTAATTTAGCTGAAACGGTTGCATGTTATAACCACGCTAATTGCTACTAATAAGTAGAGTCTGATTTCCTGAAGGAACTGATTTCTCTCAGTTAACTGTTAATAGAAAGCTGATTTTTACCTCTTAGCAAACCATTAGCTAATCTACCTGAAGCAGCTACTGTATGTGGAGTAGAACTAGTTACCTCAGTGAATGGCATTTAAATGGTTAGCTGTACACATAACTAGCTTGATGTCTTTTCTGTAGATGTTGAAAAGCACTTAGCTAAATGTGTAGCTAGCTGGCTAAGTCAATTGTGTGTGATTACTTTCTTGTTGATTCTTAATAAATGAAAGCGAACTAAACATACAGAGGAAAAAAAATCTGGTTACCTCAGATAGAAATCAGATCATATGACAACCTGAGCAAACTGGCCAATTTTAGGAGATTTTCCGTCATGTGTAGCATCTGGAAGGTTGGCTGAGGCTGTAACTAGCTAGGTGAAGTCAGCAGTTTGTGCGTTTATTTAAAAAAGAAATAGTTATTTCAGTAGGCAAATATTAGACTGTTGGCAAACCATGCTAATTTATTTATGCTAATTCATGCTAACAGTTGCATACTATGCCGTGCAGTAGGTTTAGCATCCTGGGTTTAACGGGGTAGTGCATAATAATGTCTCTGCCAGTAAACATTTAGCCTCCCAGATGAGATTTGAACAAAACTCCATAAATATTTCATTTGTAGACATCAGGTTCTGCCACGTAGCCGACATCATGGCTTCTTTTTATTTCGCTGATCTTGACTGAGGAGCTCAGTGAGTCATGTATCTTCAGGAAGAGATGCCTCATCCTCAGAGCATCGGTCCTCACACTTCTCTAAAAACACCTCCTCCGTCTTTCCTCTCTAATCACCACCTCTCCATTGCTTCCTCATCCATCTCCTCACCCCTCTCTGTCACGGCCTTGGTTTCCAGAGTGAAAGGCATCCACAGGTTTAATCTTTCATGAGCAACATTACTCCTTTCATGCCATTTCTTTGCATGACTCTTTGCTTTCTTTTGTTCAGCGCTTATTTCTTCTTGTCCTTCTGCTCCTTTCTCATTTCCCTTCTTCATCCTCCAGTTCCTTTCTCCACCTGTTTTCCAAACCATCTGCATTTTCTCTCCTTCATTAATACTCAGGTGTTCTTCAGTTCCTCACAGGTTCCTCATGCTTGGTTCATCATCAGTTTTCTCTTGTTTCTTTTCTCCCCGTCTTCACTGTGATTCTCTCCACACTTTGACCTTCACTCCATCCATGTTCTTCCCTACTCTGTTCTCATGTGCTACATCACCCAGCACTTTCCTCCTTTTATCCTATTTCTTATTTCCTAGTCCTGATTTCCTTTCCATTTTCTATCATTCTTTCACAATTACTGCCCCCTCTCATCTAATTTCCTGTGTTCTTCACTTCTCTTCTACCTGTCCTTCCTCAGGATGCTGCAGTCACGACTATTTCATATCGTTGTCTTTCATCTACAATCCTTTTTTGTTTCTTCTTTTTTGTCTTCTGAATCATCTGTCTGGGACGGAAATGGGTTTAACTGGGATCATCAAGTATATTATGGTGGTAACGTCACACTCGGCATCAGGTTCACTTTGTCTTTTCCGTCCCATTTTCATGCCCTTTCTCCTTGCCTTAGTTAACCATTTTTCTGATCACTCCATCCCTTCCTCTGTTTCTCTCTCTCGTTTTCCTTCTTCTCAAACTGTCTCTTATGTTGTCTTCTTTACCTCTTTTCCATGATCACCGGCCTCATCCCTTTTTTTGTCTTTGTTGTTTTTCTTCCAACCCATTTGCCCATTTCTCCTCTTTTCATTCTTTCATGTCTTCGTCTTCATGCTTTCTTCTCCTTTAGCCCCACAGTAGTCTGGCGGTCGTAGCGTCATACTCAACATCATGTTCATCCTGTTCTTCTGTTCTTTATCAATCACCCCTTTCATTTCTCCTTTTCTTTGCTCGTTTTTAAAGAATTCTGCTGTTTCCCCTTTACTCCCCCCAATCATGTTCTCTTATTTACATCTCTCAAACACAATTCTCTTGCTCTTATTTCTTTTCATAAGTGTTCACCCCTTTAATTTTCCATATGCTGCAAAATAACAACAACAAAAAAAAATCATGACTGAGCTCATCATCCTGAGAACACCATCCCAATCTATTTCTCTTTTCCATATTTTTTTTTCTCTTTTCTTGGTTCATGAACACCTTCCTTTCTTCTCGTTGAAAATTTTCCCTTTGCTTTACACAACAGATGTCACAACTGGTCCACCATCTCCACTATGAAGCATGGTTGTGGTAACATCTTGCTTGTTGTAAGTCGACGATCCTGTTCTCCCCTATCTCTGTTGCCCCATCTTCCTTTTCTTTCATTGAGGTTAGAAATGGTCTCCTTAGAAAATTAGACGTCACCACTGGAACACCATCTCCACTGTGAATTATGGTGATGGTAGCATCTTCCTGTGGTAGTCGTACTGTAGCTCCTCTATCCTGTTCTCCTCTCCTTCATCATTCCCCACACTTCTATTTTTATCTCTATTCTCTTCTTGTTCCTCTTCTAAACTTTTACTGATGATTCCATCTTCTCATCTAATTGTTACCCCCCCCCCCCTTAAACATCTCTCCTTAATCCCATCCTTAGATTTCTCCACCTCTATCGCTGTCTCCTCCATCTCTAGGTTTATCATATTCCATCACTCTTTTACACCTTCATCTCTTTGTTTTTTGAATACCATCATTTCCTTTAGTTGAAGTTACAAATCATCTCCTTCTCCTTAGGAAATCTGATTGATTTAATCACTACTAGATGGGACACCATCTAAAGCAACGTGAAGCACGGTGGTGGTAGGATGGTGCTGAGGGATCCTTTCCATCCTGTCCTCCAGGTCACCATCTTTCTCTTTCATCATTAACTCTTTCTGTTTTGTTCATTTCTCCACATCATCTCATTACTTTTTCCCCACAATCACTCCTTCCATCCGCTCATCTATTATTCTCACTTGTGGATGCCTTTTCTAAATCTCCTCTCCATCGTTTCCTCCTGTCGTCTCCTCTCCTCTTGTCAACTTGCTTGTCTTCATGTACCATTCTTTTATCTTCTCCGTCTCATTCTTCTGTCAGTCATTCTCCTCCTCATTGTTTTACTCACTATTTTAATTTCCTCTCCTCCTTTTATACCGTCCACTCCTCATATCCTTTCATCACATTCTCTTTTATCTGTCTTAATCCAGGCTTGAATCTAGTTCTCCTTCTCCGTTCCTCTGTCTAACATTCTTTACTCATTTTGTAATCGCTCCTCTCCTTACCCGTATCCCTTTTCCTCCAATTGTCAGATTAGTTTTGTTTTTAATAAAATATTTTCCTCTGATTTTGTATCAGTTCCATTCCTTTAGAGGTTTCAAAAGGTACAGGGATCAAAGGTCACGAGTCAGTAGCCCAGACACCTGAAACATTTCAGTACTGCGGCACTTTAATGTTACGTATTGAACTTTTAACCTGTCCGTCTAGCAGCTTCTTTCTCTTCCTTCGTCTCGTCTCAGCCGAAGTGGACTGGACGCGTATGATTTGAACACAAACAGGAGATGACAGGGTTCTCCTACACTTCTTTTCTTTTCTCGTTGAAAAGCACAGATATTACCAAACACTCCCGAGAGAGAAAATGAGACAGGAGTGAGTCATCTGTGATATCGAATTTATATACAGCCTCCCCTGTGTCTTAGCTAGGAAGAGGCTCGAACATGTCGGAGTACATGGAGCGTGAGATTTAATTTAGGGACAGACAGACAAGAAAAGCGATGTGTGCAAGAGTATAAGAGAGAAACAAATAAATACATAAAGAAATATATAAACAAATAAAAACAAAGGATAGATGGATAAAAGTTGGCTAGATAGATAGATGAGAAATAGATAAACAAACAAACAAACAAATAAATACTATATATTCACAACATTCACACTTCACAAAAGAAAAAAATTGTATGCTATGTACTATATTAATATAATATTCATAATATTATCATATAGAGCAATAAATTTAGGTTTAAAATATTTATGCTTTTCCTGACGTGTGTATACATTTGTTTTGGTGACTA
>QMIH01000101.1:511226-537060 GCA_003987875.1 Clarias batrachus
AGAGAGAGAGAGAGAGAGAGAGAGTCAGAAGATGAATTACATCTGCTGATCTTTCACCTCATAACTTCAGTAACCTTCAATTTCTTGCTAATTATAGTCTTTTTCTTTATGGTTTGAAGTAGATATGTAACTATTTTATTTATTTGTATACATTTTTTCTATAAATTTAATAATTCTTATTTATTCCTATTGTATAAAAATTGGAATTTTATAATGTTTGATATTTTAATTGTTACACACTTGAAAGGCGACACAAACTTTGTTAGCTACATGGGATAAAATTAAAAAAAAATCTGAAATATATCCTGAAACCCTATTATTTTATTTTATATGAATATATAAAGTTTAAAAATAAACAGTATACTGTAGATGTAACTGTAGTAGAGAAAATGTATTTTGTGCAATAAACAAAGACATGGAGTGACGTCTGAACGAGATAAATCAGAACAATCTTCTGATCTCACATTTTCCTAAACAGCAAAACATGTTCACATCGCCATCAGCCTCCATTAATCCTCTCTCTCTCTCTCTCTCTCTCTCCTTTTTGACGTCGTCTCTCGGCCTCACTGTCTAAATTAATGAATAGTCGATGTTCATCCCGAGGCTGATAAATGTGCCCTCGCTCTTCATCCCTCCGTCAAGCGCGGCCTCGCGTCTCCCGGATGAACGATGACCGCTCTGATATTTACTCTGAACGAATAAATCAAAGATGATATCACTTCCTCCAGAGTTTCCGGCTCATTTTAACCGATGCAGCTGTGGACGTGATGAAGAACGCCACGTTTAAGGGCAAGCTGGAAGCGGCGCGATGTTGTGATCGATTCCCACGGCGTCGTGTTCGGGGCTCGGAGCGAGAGCGTTACCGCGAGTCAGGACGAGCGTGATGGATGTCGTTTCGAGGCGAGGGTGTCTTTCCGAACAAATGCGCGTCTCTGAGCACTTAATTCTTTAGATCCAGGTTATTAACCACTACAAGCTGTCTCTGACGGCGGAATCTAAAACTAACACGCGGAAACGGAAACAGCTGTGAGACATTTCAATCCCGTGAGTCTGATGAAGTAGAGGAAGTGATACCATACAGAGGCTGGCTATTATTGTCTTTTATTCCTCTTGCACCACAACTGGATCACGTCACAGTCATGACTGAGATGATTCACTGACGGAGAGAAGAGTGAATCTTGGTGTTGACTGAAATGACTCGATTATCTGTCTCGGCTGAAACGATTCACTGAATGAAAGCAAAATCTCTGTTATCACTGAAGTGATTCAAAAACTGATTCCCTGTACAGGGGTACCTCGGCATACGAACGTCCCGACTTAAGAAATTTTGCAAGAATTTGAGCCCTCGCTCGGCATTCAAATAATTTTCCGCGTTTATCACTCCTGTGTTTAAGGAGTCGTTCAAAAATTTCTGTTTTCACTGAGATCCTGGACCAGAGTCTCTACTGAAATCTCGATGGAAATGATTCACTGATTCGAACACTGATTTGCTGAACGAGACAGGAATGAATCTCGATTTATGAGCGCTTCACTGGCATTGACTCACGAGTGTCCGTCATGACCGGAATGATTCATTGAATAAAGCGGACTCGCTGACTCGAACACCGATGTGCTGTATTACATGTCACCAAAACACTTCGAGATTCTATCAAGCGAAAATAAATCTCATCCGGAGAAGAAAGCGGACTTTATTAGAGTTATAGACTAATCTTCTGATTTATCTTCTCCTAGATTTCTCCTTAGGTTCCCTCACAGCTCAGGTTCTGTAAAGCCGTAGCTCTGATCCCAGTGTCGCTGCTAATGGCCGCGTTCAACATGCTAATACTGCTGCTTCTGCCAAATAAGCATCTCTGAAACGATCTCTTCCAAAAATCAGTCGCTCGAGTGATTAAATCCTGCCACGGACATCAAACAAGAAGCGGTGGAATGTGAGGGATGAGAAATGGAAGAGTGGATGGAAAGAGAAAGATAGAAATAAGTCATCTCTTCATCTCTTAACTGTAAAAGAAAGTCTTAAGGGTTTGTCCTTGGTTCCTCTCGAGGAAGCTTCTGAAGCAGAACGTTCCAGAATACAGAAGGTTTCCCTATCGGAGTTCCACGTTCTAACTACGCTCTAAAGAACCCTCGGTTGTCCAGTGAACACCTACAGACGTCTTGTATACAGTATATAAATAAATACTACATACAGTAACTAATGCTCTTTCTTTCTGTGTTGTTGAGTGGAACACTGAAGGGTTCTTCCAAGGCTGCAAACCCTAGAACCTCTTATAGTCCACTTTTTAGGGGGTTGTGATCAGTTACAAGTTCTTGATCAATATAAAATCCTACAACGTTTTGATTAGTGAACCCTATGAGAACCACTAAAGAACCTGTTATCTAAAAGTGTAGCAGGTTTCAGGACCCAAGTGCTGAACTCCTGTCCGGTTCTAGATCCTGAGTGAACTGAATACTGAGCAATGATTTTACAGACTGGAACACACACTTACCCAATCAATGCACAGTCTTGGAAAGAAAATAAAGGTCTTGGGGCCTCCAAGTGGCGCAGTGATAAAGTTCTCGCCCTATCATCTGGAGACCGCGAGTTCGATTCCCGGGTAACCTCTCGCAGCCGGAGGTCTAGAGAGAGCTGATTGGTCGAGCTCTCTCAGAGGCGAGGGATGAGAGGTACTTGGTGCTCCTCCCACATTAATCACGGCTCTACAGCCAGTCAGGGGCGTCTGTGAGCTCACGCGAGCGGATAGCGCCGTCCTCCGAGTGCGTTACTCCGCCCACCAGGGTGCGTTGCGTGGGTGAGCAGTTTGAAAAGATGCGGTCGGCTGGCGTCACCTGGTTCGGAGGAAACACGTGATAGTCTTCGGCCCTCCCGGCTGAGTGGTGGTAGTAGTAGCCTTAATGTGGGAGAGCCCCCTAGTGATGGGGAGGAATTGGACACGACTAAATTAGGGAGAACATCGGGGAAAAATAAAAAAAAAACAAGGTCTTAACAGGTTATTTAGGATCTCTTGCACATTGCGCTCCTGCACACGTAATACAAACAGCAGAACACAGTTTCTTTAAGGGTTCTTAACATCTCGGTACAAACACTCTTAGTACAATAAGGATCTTCCCGTAGTTCCATAGTCAGGTTTTCTTTAACATTTAAGGGGGTCCTTAAATAAACGTATTCTTAAAAAAAGAGACTTGTTCAAAGGCTGTTTATGCGTTCATTGGATAATTTAGGGTTTTATTGGTTTTAGTGTTTTAGTCACCGGACTGTTGCGGTTTTATGTCGGTCAAAACAAAGTCTTGTTAATCTCGCTTCTCCAGTCTAAAGGTACAGTTATATACAAGGAGTGTTCAAGTCAAAATAGGACTTTTGATTGTTTCCCTTTATTACTCTATATAATCCCCTGCTACACTAATGCACTTATCCCAGAGTTTCACTAGTTCTTGGGCACCATCAGAGTAGACAATTTTCTCAGCGCACCAGAGCCACGATTGGACTTCCTGCTTCATGTCAGACACGCTGGCCTCTACGGGACCTCTATAGGACTGTACGGGGGCGTGGCCATAACTCCGAGCCGAGTTCCTGTAATGTACACGTGGTGCTGGTGAATGAGTGTGTGTACAGTTCACACACACAGATGCGTCTCTTCCGTACGTTAGCGACGAGGTGACAACTTTCATTAAAATGTTTGTAGCGTTCAAATATTTTACTGCGGCTAAGAGTCTCATCACCGTACTGTGCCTGAGGGCTTCTGTAAATATCAATCGCTTTTACACCTTTATTCACCAGAAATGTAATTTCATCACTAGTTAAAATAACTCCTTGTGGACTTAATTACTTCTTGGGTGATCTCAGGACGTCTGTTGCTTAAAAAATCGTTCTCTGGCGAGAGAACCGTTGAGAACCAAGCGAGCGAGCGAATATTCAATACGTACGCAGAGGCACTCGAGTATCTCCCTCCATCCGTGTGAGGCAGTGATGGAGGGAAGAGGCTTTAGGAGTAATCCCTTCGATCGTAGTCGGAAACATCAATGTGTTCTTGGAGAGCCTGGTTTACACAAGAAACGCTGTAAGAAAGCAGAGTGCTGGTCTTCTCTTAAAATGTACATTTTTCTTTGGCGAGCACAGGATACACAATCACAACACCAGAAGAAGAATTGGGCTCCTTGGAAAGCTTCTGTTTGATGTGGATCAGGTCTGCTAGTGTAATTAACAGGAGGTGAGAGTGGTGTTAAACTCTGAGCGGTACTCTGTAGCCAAAAGGTGAGGAGAATAAACCATGGAGGTGGTGTTCAGTCCTGAGAAACTCACCAGATTTACTTGATATTTACACGTATTACACTTTAGAATATCAGCTCCGTTAACTTCCAGGTTCTGGGGTCGAATCCCAAATAGTGTTAAATGTAAAGCTAGTGCACTATGTAGGGTGTACACTCCCGCGTTCCACACTTCGAGTAGTGCCCTTGATCAGGGGTTAGAGAGGGATTTGGGATTCAGCCTCGTGTTAGAAGCTAGTTAGCTTTGTAGCTAAGCGTTAGCCGTGAACAGAACGACGCGGGCGGTTCGGAGGCGATTCAGAAGGACTTAGAAGTGATGAGTGCAGAGACGTGAGACGTGTTGTTTAAGACGACGTGACGTCATCAGATGTGTGTTGTTGCTGAAAGTGCTTCTGTGACTGGGTGTGAATGTGGGCGTGGTCAGGCAGCTGCTCTCTCCTCAGTACTGCGGACCGTACAGACCCACTCTCACCCACGCTGAGACACACAGTCAGTGTCATTAACCACTGGACAACACCTGGGACACGCCCAGTCACACATACAGTTACGTACACGTCCAGCGTTTGCCATGTATCATCACCACCTCTCGTCCAATCAGATTGCTTGGTTGCAACTAACTGTTAGTTATTAATTAACTTTATAATTAATAAAATTTGCACGGAAAATATATAGCATAGGCTTCAATTTTCTAGGAACCTTAAACTTAGTCACCTTTTAATTAGTATACCTAGTTAACTTTATTTGAAATAGTTGAGATTTGTGCTTTCGTACTGAAAGTATCAGCTTTGTTGTTTTATGCAGCAATGTTTTTGAACGTTATCTAACTGCTGTCGTTATCAGTACTTTGAATCCTAGTTAAAGACTAAAGTTACAGCTTTAATTGTAAGATGTAATCCGAACATATCCAGCATTTGATAGTGAATGATATCTACGTAGCTAGCTAAATAGCTAGTGAGGGTTATACTGTACATGTGGATTAACGAAGTCATACGTTACTCTAACGAGCTCGCTAGCTTGGCTTTCAGTTTAGAGCAGTCCGAACTAGAATGTTTCTGTGGAAGTTTAAGATAAGAGACTTGCCAGACGTCCGTCCCCGATAAATCAGCCGGTTGGATCCCGGCCCCCCCGTCGTCCTGGCGAATCTCTCGGAGGACTTGTTAGCTGAAGCCTCAGCTGTTCTGAGATCAGTAGCGTGTAGCAGCTGTTAACTGGTGGAGGCAGATGGAGGAAGCAGCAGGCGCTGGTCAGTTAGCGAGCTCATATCGCTTCCATGCCAGAATTACACCAAAGCGAACTTTAACGGTTCCTTATAGAGAAGGATTTCATGATTGAACTTGTTATGCCTAGCACTTAGATTTGCACTCGAGCCCAGAAGGGCGTGGCTCGTGTCATTCCTCTTATTTGATTTTGGTTTTTTAATGGGCCGCATTACGTGTAAATAAGGGACAGTGTGTTCACTTTACTCTCGTACTTTCGTTTCTTTCTAATATTAACATCTGCTTAATTTTCTGTTGCTACACTGAAGCTGGCACACACACACACACACACACACACACACACACCACGAGTAGTACATTTTGGAATTTCCAGGAAGCGACTTACGTTATAGCAGCTATAAACGCTTGTTCCTCCAGCAGTCTCTCTTTAGCTTGTCTTTAAGTTGATAAGAAGTAAATTGAAAGAACAAAGAAATGTAAACTCCTCTGTCCTGAAAAAGATGAAGAATTTGTAGGTAGCTTTTCCAGCTGACACTGGCGACTCCTTCCAGTGATGGTAAACATTTAAGAATGTTCCACCATGACGCTTTTTTCTTCCCTGGACATGTTGGAACTGTAGTGTTGAGTGGTGATTGGATCTAATTAAGGAATGCAATTGATATTTCCAAAAACGTTGAAGAAATTATATATATTTTTAAAATCTTTCTTCTGTATTTCATTCATTTATTCATATATTCATGTATTTCATTGTAATGTCCATTTCTTATGAGATTGATTCGCCTTTGGGGCGTTTTTAGACCTCCTACTTTGACCCGTAAAGAAAACGAATACTTGTGATTTGCTTGCTTTTTAAAATATTTTCTTAGGTTTCACGCTGCACAAAATATCTTTTATCTTTTTTTTTTTTTTTAAGCTTGACTTTGTGTGTGTGTGTGTGTGTGTGTGTGTGTTTTTTTTTCACCCTTTCTCTACAGCGGAATATTACACAGCTTCATCGCTGTGGTTTAAAATGTAAAATTCATCTCAACACTGATAAATAATTTAATGGCAATACAGCGACTGCTTTTCTTTCATCGTTCTTTTTTTATCTCTGCTGATGAAAAAAGATCCTGAAGATTTCCACACACATGCAGGACACGGCGTCTGCAGCTCGGGTTCTGCAAACAATAAGTGTCAGACAGCTTACAGAATGCCACACATACACACACTCACACACACGCACGCACACACACACACACACACACACAGAGGCGCGAGTTCCTCTCGGTTGCCTACGCAGAATCCATTAAAGCAGCCTCACACCTGCCACGAGCACCGCATAAAGGATGCTTTTTATCCGCCCTAAACGCACGACACACTGCAGTGGAGCACGGATGAAGGAGAGAGGGAGGGATGGAGAGAGAGAGAGAGAGAGAGAGAGAGAGAACGAGGCAGGATGAATGATGGGAAGAGATGCAGAGAGAAAGATGGATGAAGGAAAAAAAAATAGATGGAGCAAGAAAATGAAGTGGGCACAAAAGCCACCTCAAATCTGCGACTGGTTCAATGGAATTAATTTCTGTGTAAGATATACTCACCGTTCCAGCGGGTAAAGTCATAAGAACACTGTTGCTAGGCAACAGTGAAAGATGAAGTCCCTCTTTCTAGCATATGCTAGCAAATGGCTGGGGTTAAGACACAGCGCAGGTTAAGGAGGAAGTCCAAAAATGTCAGAATTGTGAAAATTTACCTCTGATGAGGTCATAAATTAATAAAACTCCTGCAATGAACACTGTAATCAGTTTTAGCACCAACTGCTAACCACAATTAGGTTTATGTGGGTAGGTGTGGCCAGAATGTTGAGGCTACTGGGTGGGTGTGGTCAGAAAATATAAGCTACTGGGTGGTTGTGGTCAGAATGTATAGGTTAATGGGTGGGGGACGTCAGATGGGTGGGTGTGTTCAGAATGTATGTATTAATGGGTGGGTGTGGTCAAATTATATGGATTAATTTGGTGGGTGGGGTCAGAATGTCAAATTGTATGTGTTATGGGTAGGTGTGGTCAAATTGTATATTTATGCGAGTGGGTGTGCCCAAAATGTATGTGGTCAGAATGTTTGTGTTAATGGGTAGGTGTGGTCAGAAGACCTGTTTAAGTGGGTGGGTGTGGTCAGAATGTGTGTAATCGGTGGGTGGGGTCAGAATGTGTGCAGTGGGTGCTTGTGGTTAGAATGCATGTGATCATGGCTGGGGCTGGACAGATAATGGGTGGGTGTGGCTAGAATGTATGTTAAGCTGGTCAGAACATATATGCATGTGGGTGTGGTCAGAATGTGCATGTAATGGGTGTGGTCAGAATGTATGAGTATGTGATTGGATGTGGTCATAGTTTGAGTCAGTTGGTGGGTCAGAATGCTTAATGTGTGTATAGTCAAATTGTATGTTCATGTGGGTGGGTGTGGTCTGAATGTTTGTGTTAATGGATAGGTGTGGTCAGAATATGTGTTAATGGGTGGGTGTGGTCAAAGTCTCTGAATAGAAGGTTGGTGTGGTCTCAGTTCTGCTCCTAAGTAGGCGTGGTCAGAGGGTCAGTGTGTCCCAAGTATCTGTTTTATTTAGTAGGCGTGGCCTGAGTGACTGCTTTACTGAGTGGGTGTGGCTAGAGTGGATGTTTTAGTGACTGGGTCAAAATATCAATTATTTAAAACTGGTCACTTATTTGGAATTGCACTTTAGACTTTAACTTACTTTAATACATTAAATAATTGACCTAAAAAAAAAAAAAAAATTGTCCTGGTCAAATGTTCAGAAATCAATAGTTCAGAAGTCTTGATTCTTTATTTAATTTATTAAATTATTTAGATTTATTTACAATAAAGAGAAAAAATGAGTTGGAAGGATTTAGAGAGAATTAGCGATGATGCTTCTGTGAAAGAAAAGAGGTTTAAGCTGAGATTAACACGAGTGTCAGAGAGAGCCATGTTTATAAAAGCCGCAGTCAGTGTACCAAACACACACACACACACACACACACACACACACACACACACACTTTTACATTTGTTTAAAAAGTACATTACACTGCATTCTGTTAGCGCTATGTGGTAATGAAGCTATCTTTGTTAGTGATGTCTCAATTACACACAGTGCTGTGTTAGCGACATTTCGCTAATTTTATCTCATGCTGTAGTACTGTGACTCGGCTTAGTTAGCTAACGTTAGGCTAAATTTAATTATTTAATTTAAACCTGTCGATGGATAAACCTTCAATAGCAAGCTAGCTAACATTACAGCATGTGTGCTAGCAGGTCATCAGGTTATTAAAACCAATATGAAAGACTAGCTTTAGTTTAAGCTAAGAAACACTACGCTAACGCATACATTGTGGGCTTAACCTGTTAGCATTGTTTGCTAACAGTTGTTAGCACTGTTGCTCCTAGCGTAGGTGCTGTGCAGAAGTGACATGTAGGTGTTTTCAGATGATGTTAAATTAACAACAGTGTGTCCTTGTGTGTGAAAAAAACAGTCAAGCGTGAGAGGATAATAGAGAGACATTTCATCACACACAGTAACAAATTAGTGTGTGTGTGTGTGTGTGTGCGTGCATGTGTGTGTGTGTGTCTGATTAACAAAAACTCAGCACTCTTTAAGCGCCACCTGAAAATGTAAATAAATGTGCTCGTTCATTAAGATTCTGTCCTGGTTTTCTTTTATTCCCGCTCAGGTCCGTGTGAGACGAGCTAACGGGACAAACTTCTCATTCCTGCTTGGGAAGGCCGTCGTCCTCAAGAGAATTCCCTTTCTCTCCAAACTGGAAACTTCTGACCTCATTTCAAGATGGCGGCGGCTACAGTGCAACGTAAGAACGAGTTTGAATTCAGTTATATTTTATATCTGTTATATGTTATAGAAAAGTCACGTTTCACGCGCACACGTAGTGCACGAGGTGTCCACCCCGTCCACTCAGGAATCTTCACATGTGATATTTATATACGATTGATATTTTCACAGATGGTGCTTATACTGTGTATGATTTGGTTCTTTTTAAACGCGATTCTTATACATCAGGGTCAATCGGATCATTTTGATTCACACACATTTTCTCCCATTTCATCCACATTTCCCTTGTTTTCCTTTGATTTTGTAAAGCTGCTTTGAGAGAACGACCGCTGTTATACAAATAAAACTGAAGCGAATTGAATTATACATAATTCTGTTGATTTTTAACCGAATTATACATGATTCGGTTTTCACACGTGATTCTTATTCATGGTTCAGTTATTTTCACACGTGATTTCTATAGATGATTCATTTATTTTTACACGATTCTTTTTCTTGATTCATTTTTTTTGTACATAATTTCCATATTTTTTTTCGTCATTCTTAGACGTTTACATGATGATGACCTTATTTAAACTTTTTTAAAAACGTAAAAATATTTATTTGTATCTATTTACATGGGTTAAATAGATACAAATAATCCAGTACATCACAAATCCACTGTACCATAAAAGTTACCATGCTAGCAAGGGACGTCATGCAATTAGCTAGACTTCATGAGATCCGGTTTGAACTAATGACATTTTTCCCTACTGTACTGGTGGTTGTCAAGTTCTTTCCTCTAGTTACTGGTGCATGCTGGGTAACCCGTATGTCTGACCCCTCTCTGTGCTCTCAGAAGTCAGAAACCGGCACACACACACACACACACACACACACACACACACACACACACACACAGACACACGGTGCGTGTGCTGGATGACCCTGAGTGCTTGAGATCTAATTATTGTGGCTATGAGCTCGTCTACTTGAAACCAGCGGAGGAGAATAATGATGAAATTCGTCCTTCGCTCTCTCCCTCCTCCTCCTCCTCCTCCTCCTCCTCCTCTATTTCTCTCTGCCTCATATCTCTCATCTCATCATTCCTCTCACGTGGACGCTCAGGGGACGGCACCGTCGTTCTCGCTTGTTTTGTTCTGCTTCAAGCAATCAACACTGCAGTGTCCGAGAAAAGAAGTGGTCTAAATGAAAAAAGAAAACTTGTGCACTTGATTCATTAGAGGCTGAACGGTGCGGAGAGGAAGCGTGTTCGGAATGCTGAGCGGACGGAACAGAAGATCAGATCCCCTGGACGCGTGTCGTTATTAATGCATTGGCAATTAGGAGCTTAGATGAGTTAGATTAGCAATTAACAGTGGGTAATTTTCTTCTTCTTTTGGCAAACTAGGTTGTCTTGTTTTAAACTGTTATTGTTCTTTTTGGTGGCGATTTTGTGAAGTTAATTATATTGTGAAGTTTTTGCACAATTATCGGGAAAATGTTTGAACACATAATTTGAGCCAGCCGAAGATTTATTTTCTTTGTTCTTGTTTATACAGTATTTTTTTGTGGTCTAGTTTAGCAGTAATTATTGATAATTTGATTATTAAGTATTGCATTTAATTATATATATATAATTTTAAATGATTAACTGTATATATACACTATATAATCTTTACAGATAATAAAAATGCAAAGTGGCCGTGTCTATACATTGAAGATATTGGGGGATGTAAGATGAGTAATATAACACATCAAGATGTTTTTTTGAGATTTTTGTCTGTTTGTGCACGCATCACATAAAAACTACTGAGCAAATTTTAATGCGCTTTCATCACGGGTGTATTTGGCCGAATTTGAGGTAACAAAGGCTTTGATTCATCGCAATCGGCCCACGGGAAGAGAAGATATGCTCATCTAAAATTTAAATGGAAAACACCCTTCAATCATAAAAAGAAATAAAAATTAAAAATCGACCTTCAAATCATTAGTTCATCTCAAAATTTAACAGATGGCGAAGTACAAAAATATATATCAATAACAAACAGCATCATGAAGCTCGAGGAACACTTCAGACAAGCAGGATTAGGTTATAAAAAATATCCCAAGCCTGAAAACACACCTGAAAACATACCAAGACATGGACGTCCACCTAAACCGAAAGGCCGGGCGAGGAGAGCATTAAGGAGATCCACAGCTCAGGTGGGAGAATCTGTCCACAGGACAACTATTAGTCGTCCACTCCACAAATCTGGCCTTTATGGAAGAGCAGCAAGAAGAAATTCATAAGAAGTTCCGTTTGCAGCTTGCGACAACCACGTGGGACTGCAAACGGAACCTCTTATGGCTTCATGATGCTGTCTGTTTACTAATCTTCTCCAACAAACCTCTGAGGGCTTCACAGGACAGCTGTATTTATACTGAGATTAAATTACACACAGGTGGACTCTATTCACAATAGTTTTCTCTTTTTTTTAGCATGACATTTATTCTTTTTCATTATTATTATTATTATGATCATTTTTATTTTTTTTATGTCAAATTGTTTTGACATTATTTCACAGCACATTTCCTTTCCATAATCCAGGATGATATTTAGCTTTAATTGTTTATGTATTTATTTTCTTCCGCATGTTTCTCTGCTAACCTTGGCATAAAACACTAGCCACTTCCTGGATTCACCCGGGCATATGATCACTTGACGTGTGTATGGAGCTGCAGAGCGTGAAGTGGAGTACACACTTCCGAGTCAGAGTACACACTTCTAATCTGATATGCTCAGAATTCTAGGGCCCGGTTTTGAAAGGCCAGAATTTAGGATGGAACCTAAAAAAGCAATCCCGCTGTGTGAGGATGAATGGGTTCTTCATGGGTTCTTTAAAGGTATCAGTAGACTTTCAACACTGTTTAAAGGGACAGTTGAAGGACCCACGGGTTCTATGTACTGTAGAGCCTTGCATCTGAGACAGGAATCAAGCAACCCTTAAAAACCTCTTAAAGCTTGTATGCGTCACGTTCTGAAACAGGTTCCTTCTGAAGTTGTTCTAAAAGGAAGCCCTTTGTTGTTCGGATTCCAGGCGACATCCTTATGTGTCACCTGAGAAGAACAACCGCAGACAGAACCGTTAAGTTGAGATTTTGTAAAAATGTGCAATAAAAGCTTCTTCAGTTTATGAAGAAACAACAACAGGGCTTTCATTCTCCCAGGGTTCTCCTGCTCTGATTCAATGCGGGGTTGGTGCAGTAGCGCATTATTCTACATCCTGCAGGAAGGAACCTCGCGCCAACGTGGTCGTGACTAGCCGCGCAGGCTGGCTAACGTGATTATGCTCGTTTAGGGATGTAGATAGAAACCTGAGAGCAGAATCCAATAGAATGACCTGCAGTGTTTTTCCCTTCACACATAAAAATAAGGCTGAAGCAGAATTCAGGGAATTTGAAATAAAAAAAGAAGAGAATAGATGATGATTTCACTTTGTCCATGATCGGGTGTGTGTGTGTGTGTGTGTAGCTGGCTCCTGATTGATAATGTCATACTGTAATACGTGCCTCCTTCTGATCAATCGGAGGATTGTAGTTCCCGAGGTGGAAGCCTGAGGAACTTATATGGAGAGTTTATTTATTTATTTATTTATTCCTGTTTTTTTTTTTCTCCTTTTTTCTTTTTTTTTTGTTACAGCTTGTTAACATCATATCTGACAAACCCCCGTTTCCTGTTGTAGATTCCTTAAAAACAGTGCTTAAGGGGTTTATTTTTGGACAGTTCAGGGTTCTTCACAAAAAAAAAGATTTATTTTATAATGGGTTTCTGGTCTTTGTCAGGTGAACATGTTGGAGAGCAGCAGACTGAGCGGTGTGTAATCAGTAAACAGGAAGTGCGGGAAGCGCAGGGACACTCAGGAACACATGGTGGTGTGTGGAGTTTGTGGTACGTGATGTGTAGAGACAGAAGATGGGACGTTCAGGAGGAGAAAGAGGGAGGGGCTTCAGTAGAGGGCTAGAGGAGGGTGTGGTGCTCAAGTTATTAGCTCTCAGCTGGGGATTAGTGCTCAGGTGAGGACTAGCACTCAGATGGGGATTAGCGTTCAGATGGGGATTAGCGTTCAGCTAATCAGGTTGTGATTAGCACTCATCTGAGGATTAGAGCTCAGGTGGGGATTAGCTCTGAGATGCTGACTAGCGCTCCGTTGGGGATTAGCGCTCAGGTTGTGGTTAGCGTTCGGACGGGAATTAGCACCCAGGTGAGGATTAGTGCTCAGTTTGTGAGTAACGAATGCGTTCAGTTGGGGAATAGCGCTGAGATGGTGATTAGCGCTCAGGTTGAGGTTAACGTTCAGGAGGGGATTAGTCCTTTTATATAGTGTTTCGTTGAATTTTTGTCTTTTTCCATATTTATTTTTGTTTCATTTTTACCTTTCATTCAGGTTGCGATTAGCGCTCAGGTGAGGATTTGCGTAGGATTAGATGTGGTTAGTATTCAGCTAATCAGGTTTCGATTAGCGCTCAGGTGAGGATTAGAGTTCTGGTGGGAATTAGCACTCATTTGTCATTTTTCTCAATGTTTTTCTTTTTGTTGTTTCTGGCTTTATCGATATTTTTTTTCTTTCTTTTTGTCTTTTTATTCACTGTTTCGTAAAAAAAATTCTATATTTATTTTTGTATAATTTATTACCTTTCTCACATCTTACTATTCTTACACATCTTTAATATTTTTAAAATATTTTTTTCTTTTTCTTTCAGTTTTTTTTTTGTTTATATTGTTTCCTTTCCTGCCTTCCCTTCTTTTTCTACTCTTTCTTTTCTTTTTTGTTTCGTTCCTCAGGTTGAGTTCAGAACGGTTTAAAAATGTTTTGTATAAACAATGAAATAAAACAGAACAGAACTTCAGAACAGTAACAGTAACTCAGCTTTATCACACACTGCAGTACCGGTGCAGCTGTGAGTTACACACCGCGCTGTAGCGCTCAGACTGACGTTCTGTGTTCTGGCTCCAGAACCGTAACAGGAGCCTCGTCGGGACGACGGACCGCAGCTTAACCCTGAGCTGAGGGAAAATCCATTAACTGCAGCATCGGGCGTTTTGTGCCAGTGTTCATATGAGTGACTGCCGAGATCATACACACTCACACACGCTCACGGTCGCCATAGAGACAGCAGGTTGTCAGAATTAATTAGTGTGACCTCTTTCCGTAGAGGCGATTTCAAGGTCAAAGGTCAGACAAACAAAATGTTTTTGTTTTTTTAACGACAGCTTTTGCTGGAGTCAGACTGAATGGAGACACACAGTGAGTTTGTGTGTGTGTGTGTGTGTGTGTGTGTGCTTGTGTGTGAGTGTGTATGTGTGTTTGTTCATTCTAGCTTTCTGTTATTAATAATGCAAAGCCATCGGAGACAGCAAGCTGAATTCTGAAAAAGCAGCAACAGGAAAGAAGGAAATATTGGTGGTTATATTTCATATACACAGGTATGGGAAAATATAAAAAAAATATGTAAAATCACTAGGCGGAGCCAATGCAAATCACCTGCAAATGCACAGCGTTTGTGTGGAATGATGTCAAACAAGTAAATATGGAAAAGTGGAGTTTAAACATTCATCCTCTAATTGTGCTTCTTCATTTATTTCAATATTTAATTTAGAACTTTACTTTGTAAAATTTAAAATAAATCTTTTTTTTTTGTTATTTAATAATATTTTTTCAAATATTATTGTTTTAATATAATCTATTATATTTTTTTTAAACCACTAAAAAACCCTGGCTTTAATAAAAGACAAAGCATTCAAGACATTTTTAAAACAAAAATTTCAAAATAAAGTAAAATTCTAAAAAAAAAAAAAAAAGAAGAATTTGTGGTGACAGCTCTCAGGTGTGCTGCTGTTATCCTCCTGCTGTCTCGAGCCGAAGTCCTCAGAGAGGTGTTTCAATGCTAATCGCTGTTTGGCTAAAATAATCAAATAAATGAACAAATAAAACATGAGCAGTCAGCAGCTCGTTGGGAAGCGCAGCGCAGAGACACGGATCGGCTCAGATGAAGGTTGCATCAGTCACAACCTCTTTTGGAACGCAACAGGAGGAGACGGAGCTCCCGCTGAGATGCTAATCAAGATGGCCGCCGCAGCAATTAAAGGCGAGTGGAGAGAATCGCCGGGGCGCCGCTCTAATCACGCAGCCTCATCAGTGCGGGAGCCGAGCATCCTCGTGCATCTCATCCAGCCCTAATTATCACCCTGTGTGTGTGTGTGTGTGTGTGTGTGTGTGTGATTCTTTCCTCCTAAACTTTTAAATGAGTTCCCTAAAAGGCACGATATTGACACACACACATACGCACAAAATTCCCCAGAGTCCAGCATTGACCTTTAAACAATACAGAAATAAAGGACATTTTTGAGCACAGCGTGTGAGGAGATTTTTCCCAGAGTGCATTACTGCGACAGCCTCGGATCAACTTCCTGACCAGCGCTGGTCGCTCAGTGTCGATTTCCTGCAGCGCGCTTGTCGATACCGCGTTCACAGCATTGGCCTTTAAAAGGAAAAGAGAGACAGGACGAGACTTGCTCGACGTCTCACGCTGCTACGAGCGCGGTCGATGGGCCAGGACGCGGCGCTCAGCACAGAGCCACACGGCTAATGCCGCTAACAAGGCAGGGAGGCTAATAGCGTCCTGATTAACACTGTGTAAACAGCATGTGCGGCTCACCACACACTCTGGGCCGAGCCATGCGGGCCGTCTCAAGTCACACCCGGCTTACAGCACGTGTCACACACGTCACACACGTCACACACGTCACACACGTCACAGACGTCACAGAAGGAAAAAGCAACAATGCAAAATACTTAAACTATTTAGCGTTTTTATACCTTTTATCAAGTAAACAATATTAATAATTATAGCAATAATAATACTCATTATTATTATTATTATTATTATTATTATTAAGAACAAAGCATTTTAAAAAAGCCATTCTGTTTATTTGTTTGTTTGTGTATTTATTAATGTATTGCTTTGATACACAAAAGAAGACAGGTACGAACAGATTCAGTTTACAGTTTTATACATTTTCTTTGTGTCTTTCCTAAGTCATGTATTAATTTATTCTTTCATTACTTTTTGAAATATATATAATAGAAGTGGTGACCCTGTACATGTTAAACAGCAACTAAATAAACTAAAAATTGATGAACAGCACACATTCATGCTACGCTAGTTATCGCTAAAGGTTCCTTCTTAATGATGTTGTAGTGCCTCTGTTTCCGTGGTAACAAGGCTTGATGGTTAATCATTAGTTCGAGTGATGCTGTATGTATGTGTTTCTACCTGTTACCCATGATGCTTAGCGCGCTCTGTGTTCGTTGGTTTAGCGGTTAGCATTGTAGCATTTGATGCGTAATTGATTTGGGGTGTTAAAGTGTGTCTGAAGGAACGCTAGTGTTTCTTCTTCTCCACTCCTTCAAATGAAAACCACATTCACACCTTATCTTCTTCCTTTAATTATGAGCCGATTAGCTTAGCTTAGCTTCAGTGGATTACTGGAATGTTAAAGTCATCATATTTAAAAAAAAATAAAGAAAGAAAAAGAAAAGTGTTTCTTCTAAACCTTATTCGTCTAATGTTCTTCGCTCTACTCAGCTTTGTCCTACTAATTTACAGCAGGTCTGAAAAGTTCTTAATAAGCTAATAAAAACATATTCACATCCTGAATACAAAAGGTAAAGGTCATGCTAACTGGCAGAATCACAGGTAAATTAACATCTAGCATGCAGTTGCTTCAGTAAATCTCACACACCATTATACATAATGCTAACTATCAGATTGCTGGAGTGGAGTGAATTCAGCTAGCAGCTAGTCACTGGACAGGCTATTACAACAACATGAACTATCTCTCTCTCTCTCTCATATGAAACTCAACACCATTATTCATTTATTTCCCATAATCCCATGCCCGAGTGTTCCGCAGCGCCCGTCTGACCTTCCTTTCCACACAGATGCTGAAGTGTTAGTGGTGGAAACGCTAAGGTTAATGATATGCAGGATTGACCTTTAATGTGGGAGTCATGTGACTTTAATTGTCACTTTTGTCCTCAGAGCCTCGTTTTCTCGGCGTTTCTCTAAAAGCAGCAGAGCGGCTAATGGAGTCGAGGTGAATGAGGCGTAGCTTAGCACCACTGTAGCGTATGGTGTGGAGCAATGAATATTCAGCTACATGCTAGCGAGGCTAAGAGCAAAGGGTCAGGTTGTTGGCGTCTGTGGGCTAAAACGCTACAGTGCTAATGTTCTAATGCTACAGAGTGACGTCATACCTGAGCGCTGGGGTTTAAAAGCTTCGCTTGTCTTTCTTTCTTTCGCATTATTCTCCATGTTTTCTTTCATTTAATTCTTTCTTTCTATTTTCAATTTTTTCCATTTTTCGTTCTTTCTTTCTTTTTACTTCTTCCACTTAATTATTTTTCTTTGTCTACTCTTTTGTTCCCTGTTAATTCATGGCTTTAATATGATCAGCTCTTTTTCTCTTGCTAAACTTTCTTGTGTTCTTTTGTGTCATGCTATTCTCTCTCTCTCTCTCTCTCTCTCTCTCTCTCTCTCTCTCTGTCTTCCTTACTTTTTCATTTTGGCCTGAAATTGTTACCTAGTCTATCCATCTCTCTTTCTTTACACATCAGTAGTCCTTTATCTGATATGAGGTTTAAGAACACACCTGAGCTCAGGTGGAGGGTTTTCAGATCTCTCTTCTGTTAGCTTATGGTGGTGGGATGAAGATCCGGCGGAGGTATGAAGACCTGGAGGGCGTCCAGTGTAGATTTCACAGAGGGCCTGAAGCTACATAAGCACGTTGTTGATCAGAGCTTAGAGAGGTGTGTGAGGGATCTCCACAGCCTACCATTCTACAGAGATCCTCTCCATCTGACTGCAGCTCTGAGTGACTGACGAGTTTCTAACGTTCATAAAACGTTCACATATACCCCAGAAGTTACTGTAATTACCCGACAATGCGCTTATATAACCCCCAAATTACCATAATTACCCCAGCATCACTCACATAACCCCAGAATTACCGCAATCACCCTAGCATCATTCTGACATTACTCAGAAAATACCGTAATCAGCCCAGCGTCACTCTCACATAACCCTGAAATTACTGTAGGTTCGCCACGAATACTCTGCTATAGCCACACAATTACCGTAATTACCCAAATCAATGCTCTCACATAACCACCTCTCATATAACCCCAAACCCAAATCATAATTAACTCATCATGGCTTTCATATAACCAAAAAAATTAGGTCATTACCTCACCAATACTTTCATAACCCGGAAGTTACCGTAATTACCCCAGCGTCACGATCACATACAACCCCAATATTTCTGCTATTACCCCACTTGATGTATATAAATAGATGTTTTACTCCTCTCTCTTTTTTTTCTCTATTTTTTCCTTTCACAGTCATTTTAATACTCCATAAATATCTACTTTCTATATTTATTTTCCAGAGCCAGTCGTTTAATATTTGAAGGATTTCCATAGAATTATCAGGGTAATCTTGTTTCCTTGGAGAATAAATAGAACGTTGTGCACATTTTAAAATCTTTTTTTAATCCATCACCACTGGGGGGAAAAAAGCTAAATAATTTCTAAGCACTAAAGAGAGACATGGGGCGGCTAAAAATACCATCAATCAGATAGATACTGTAGGAAAAAGTTCCAGTAGCTCCAGTAAAAAAAAATAAAAAAATCACCAGGAATATTCTGTATAATTAATTAGGCGCTGATGATTTTTGCAATAGCAACTAATAGTGCACCATGTAAGAAAAATGGTATTTACATAATACTTGTTTAAGCTTGATGAATGTTCCCCCCTTTTTAAATTAATTTTCCTCATTTCCTTAAGGGGTGCCAATACTTCTGGAGGCTCCGTTTTGCTTTCCCTGGGTTCTGCCCTTCAGCTCTGTGCCAGTTCTCTGCACATGACAGGCTGAACACAGTAGCGCTAATCGGTAGCCGGGTCACAGGGGACGCCGCTCTCTGATTGGTGGAGGAGTGGACGGACGCACTCAGGTGTGTCCCCTTTCCAGGTTTTGAGAGATCCAGCTGTGCTAAGCAGTTCTTAGCTCAAGGAGTGAAAAAAGAAGGAAATAAGAATCGATTGTTAGCGTGATATGATCTAATTAATGCTAAGTAGTTTGAATGGTGATAATTATACACCACAGCACTCAGGAGATGTCCTTAGCGACTGCTTTATGTTCTCTCCTCATGCTGGTATACAAAGGTGTCTAGGCTTAAGACCTTAATTATTTTTCTGGTTAATAGATCAACTGGTTAAAAAATTAGCTAGCTAGCACTAGCATGTCTGCTTAATCCTTGCCAGCTCCATGTATTCACAAAGAAGCTTCTTAATTCTCTTAACGATCTTAACGCGCTTTTCATTTTTTAATTAAATTAACAGTGTGCCCTAATTGCAAGATTTTTTTAACCTTCGCAAACACATAGCTTTTTTCATTTTTATTAAAATAAAGAGAGATCGCACTGCGCTCCTCGATTCGGAAAGTACTGTAAGTTTGATTTTAAGCTGCTGATATTTTAGCTTTAGATTCTCTATATTTTTTCTCCTTGTCATCTCGTCTCTTCTCGTTCCTATAAGAAAGAAACCGATGCCGGCTGAGAATAGCTGCAGGGCTTCCTCAGCATGGTGGAACATAATGATGGCATGAACTTCTCTCAACTTCACATCAAAGCCTGATGGGTTTTCAAAAGCGACACCAGATTGTGGATTTGGCCGTGAGAATTCTGGCATGCTTGTTAGTGGATCAAGCCTTGATTATGCTCCAGAGAGAGACAGAGAGAGAGAGAGAGAGAGAGAGAGAGAGAGGGGAAAAAATGTTTCTCCATGTTTTTTCTACAAAGGCATTCGACCTCTTGTGCATCTACATTTTTACATCTTCTCGGCCGGGCAAATCATGAATTTAAGAAATATATATCATAATCTTTTTTAATCGTAAAAACATTACAAGGAGAACTCGCCATCACGGAGCGGATCGCTCGCGGCTTTCTGTCCGTGTCGAGCACGGAATGGAAAGGTCAGCATGTTTTGTGCAGAAATCCCTCCATCGCTGCGGGACAGTGAAACCCTGAATGATGATAATCAGAAGTGCTGACATGATGTCGGTGAAAAGTTTACCTGAGGGTGTGAAGACACTGTGAAGAGCCTGATTTAATCAGCGTGATTTCATCTCCAGAGATCGCTAAATGCACTACACCGGCGAAGCTGTCCTTTCTCAGCGCTCATACAGCCTGACCCAGGTGGTTAGAACAGAGACTGGTATACAGGAGTTGAGGGCAAAAGTTTGCAGCCCCCACAGTTTCTATGTGAGAAAATGCGAGATGTACATCACAAAACCATTGAATTCTATATTTTTACGATTCAGGAGGTACGGGTGTTGAGTCCTTTGCAAAAGTTTTCACCCCCCCATTTCATCATATGAAATTCAATTAATTGATGTAGATTAAAGGAAAGAAAAGGAAAGAAGTATTTTACTGCAAAGTGCCTAAATATACAATTTAAAAATGGGTTGTTTGTATAACAGCCTCAGCAGCGACCTCATTTGCCCTCTCGTCTGTTCCAACCACTCAGCATTCAGCATCAGCAGTGAACTCATCACCTCCTGATCATCTCTCATCATCTGCAACCGTTTCTCACTGGCTCATGACTTCAGTTAGATGTTTTTTTTTTCTGTTCGTTTGTTTGTTTGAATGATTTATAGCGCACTGTATGGGAAAAATCATAACAAAAAACGTTCCTCAATAAACTCTTACCTAAACATTTGGGCATTAGGTGGCACATTTACTGCATTTATTCATACTTAGTAATAACCTGGTCAGGGTCACACCGGTATAAAGACGTCTAGGGGAAATGATAAAGGTAATTCATTGCTCAATATACTTAAATTAAAAGCATAAAATTCCACATAAGTGAAATATATGTACTTTTTACATATCAATATGGCATCCATATAACTACAATAAGTGAATTTACTTCATATGTATAATTCTATTTAATGGGTTTAACATAAACTTACTATTATTTATTTAACTAGTTCCCTTTTTTGCTTACATAATTTACTTCAATTATAGAAATTCCCAAGTTCAAATAAATTCATGCATGAATTAATTTTGCAGTTAGGAAGCATTTACATTTATTAGAAAATGTGTCCGCAAACAAACAAATGCAAATTAATTCAGGTGTTTTGGTTTAAATACATCTACAGATACAAATACAATGAATCAGGCTAAACACATTCAGATGTAATTAGAGGAATTGTGTTATAACTCCATTATGAAATGTGAAATGCAGTTGTAGTATAAATGACAATCTGGCCAATTTCAAAACTGTTAAATGTAAAAGGAAAAAATTGAAGCTTTTTAAAAATATTTTTAAAATTCTGTAATTGCTCCCCTTTAGAACAATCATATATTCAGTTTAACACAATGTCATTAATTATTGGCAGTTTAACAGATGAGAGCCTTACCACAGGGCCACAACCACCCCGACACCCTTCCCGTGCAAAAGAAAAAAAAGTTGATTTTAATGCACAGACTCTTTTCACTCCTGGAGAACGTTAGTGACTAAAACACGATGCTGCTGATTCCGGGCCAAACCACTATGTCATTTTGAAACTTTTATCGTTGCCGAGCTGCCGAGGAAACTGCTGACCTGAGACCTGTAATAACCAGACATTATGGCATATGCCTTATCGTTCTTTATGTATGTGTTATTAAGGGGAAAGTAAGCTCAAGTGAGCATCAGGACCACAGGAGGATGAGGTGTACTTTACACTGGTTATTTCACCTTATTTCAGCTTGGCAGCTTTCCTGGAAAAAAAGATAAACTGCAAAAAAAGAAGAAGAAGAAGAAAAAAGTGCTGACACGCAGCTCTGCAGGTTTGCGTATTTTAATGCGAGTCCAGGGGAGATTTGTAGGCCACAGCAGTGAGCTTGGGTTCTTCACAACTCGGCCATTGTGCATCAGCCTGGTTCTGTAGTTTACTCGTATGCACATATCGCCATCATTCTTTCATACGTTCACAACTTTTGTATTGAGGCTTTTTGGGCTCCTGAGTACGGATTGGTTCTCACCTGTGGACGACCACATAGATCCCTTTGAATATGTACAAATACTGAATATACCCAAGGTCATGAGCTACACAAAGTATTGGCACCCTTTTACTACATTTAACAAATCTCGAGCACCACTCGAAGAACACGATTCAAATATGGCTAAAGGGATTTTCATATCTGCAGTTTGTATTTATTCGGCATCGTGTTTGGCCATGACGGTGTGTTCCTCATTTCTATCTCTATAACCTCAACTATACTATACAAGATCTTCATGCGACGTTTAACGTAACCGAATTTGACATGATCTTACTGTGCTAGCATGTACATGCAAGTCAGACGAAAGCTTAAATTAGTTACGCACAGTGTTTGTTATTTGTCATCTAGTCTTCATCAGGGTCAGTTTTTGGTTGGAGGATTATTTCTCGCCCCAGCACTGACACAGAGGTGTTTACAGCCCCAGCACCACCCACTCCATTCATCATTGAACTATAAAAAAAGAATAGTGTTATATAATATTGACTTGCACATGCAATCCATTTCATATCATATTTGTTGCATGTGTTATTAAACTGCATAAAATTCTTTTAAATGCCTCATATTTCGCTTCAAATAATCCTGGATATTGAATTTCGTCCTGTCAAAACACTTTGAAGATTATTACAAAAGTCCATTCGCACAGTATTAGATTCCTTAACGGTCTTTCCAGCAAAATGAATATAGTTACATGACAGAGAAAACTCTTTTGTTTTGTGCTTCATACAAATTACCTGAAAGGAAAAAAAAGCATTCTGAAGCGCTCTTGAAGGTGCACATCAGTCACAGGTCACTAATAAGACGTTTATTTATAACTAGATCTTTTCAGTGTTTGCAATGCGTTTGTTCATTGAATGTTTTTCAATGAAAATGAAATCATGCAGTGTAAAATGGAACAAAATGTGGAATAATAGTGACAATAATACAACGTTCATGTAAGATGTAAGATGAACGTGCACTCCTGATGGTCTATGTGGAATGAAAATATGTTGTTTTCAAATTGTTTGTCGTATTTAAGTCAGTTTAAAAAAATAAATATTTCGAACATTTATTTGTTAAAAAATAACTTTAATAATAAAAACAAGAACTTAAATATTGAGGAAAAACAGGTGTGATTTTGCTGGTCATGTGATCTGATTGAGCTGATGGTAATGAAGTTTAAATCAGCCAGGATGACTTAAAAGTGACGGAAATATGTGAGTCAAAAATTATCCGCACTTCTGTAGGCTGTAGGTCTTATCAGCGCTTGCCGTTCAAGCCTCCTGTCTCCCCCAGTCACTGTTCAGGTGTGAATGTGTTACATCACAACCGTGATTTGCCATGTGATTTGCACGACAGAAGAGCAGCGATTCAGTGATTCAGTGATTCACCACGTTTCTGTGGTCTGAGAGTGTACCTGGGATTTCCTAGTGCTAAAACAACTCAAAGAAGATCATAAACAGAAGTGTTGGATATCTGCAAACAAAATCTTATTTTCAATATAAGAAATAGCAAATGTTGTAGTTGACGTGTAATTTTTGTCTTTTATTTTTTGTGTATTGTGGTGCGTTTTCTGCTTCTTTCTACTACCAGCTCAGTTATTTTCCCAGTCATGGATTTTTTTTTTTCCCATTTAAAGTCTTCAGTCTGTTATTCGTAATGAGAACGAAATCATCCACGTACAGACATCCGACATGCACCATTACACCTCCCCGTGATCCACGCTCCCTCAGTCTTTACTGCAGTCCGAGAGTCTCTGTGCCCTTTAATTGGGTTTTATTCTCCATTAAGGTGCATTATCTGGACCGTTCTGTTCTCGGCTCATCTGTAACGCAGCGTTAACGGCGTACGGGATTAGCCTGAAGCTAAATCGCCCGCTACACCGTGCCGTCTGTAGGGAGCTCGTAAACGCTGCCCTATATACTGTAAAGCTGTAATGTACAAATGACATGCTTTCGCTCTTTTCTTCTTACGTCCTAGCCATTTTTGGAACCATTTTCTATCTCAGTTTATGTTCCTGAGTGCAGTTTCATTAGCATAATGGTCTTTTGTTCTGATGCAAAAGTGCGCATCATTAACACCACACAGAACAGCAACTGATTTGATTTTAGAATCTCAAAAAAAAAAAAAAGAAGATTTTATATATATATACACACACAGTACTGTGCAAAAGTTTTAGGCAGGTGTGAAAAAATCCTGTAAAATTCTGTAAAAAATGCTTTCAAAAATGGAAATGTTCATTTATTTTCATCAATGAACAAAATGTAGTGAATGAACAAAAGAGGAATAGAAATCAAATCATTTGGTGTGCCCACTCTTTGTCTTCAAAACAGTAGCTGGGTACACTTGCACACTGTTTTAGAAGGGACTCGGCTGGTAGGTTGTTTACTAACAACAGATCTTCTGTGCATGTAGGTGTTCTCACATCCTTCTGTCTCTTCATGTAATGAACCTCCACCATGCTTCACTGTTGCCTGCAGACATTCATTATTGTACTGCTCTCCAGCCTTCAACAAACAAACTGCCTCCCGCTACAGACAAATATTTAACATTTTGACTCATCAGTCCAGAGCACCTGCTGCCATTTTTCTGCACCCCAGTTCCCATGTTTTCATGTATACTTGAGTCGCTTGGCTTTGTTCCCATGTCGGAGGTACTGTATGGCTTTTTGGCCTCAACTCTTCCATGAAGACCACTTCTGGCCAGACGTCTCCGCACAGTAGATGGGTGGACCTGGGTCCCACTGGTTTCTGCCAGTTCTGAGCTGTTGGACATCTTCCGATTTCGATGTGTCAAGTTTCCTTGGCTGACCACTGCGTCTACGATCCTCACCGTTTCTCATTTCTTTGTGCTTCTTTAGCACATCTTGAACCCCGGTCTGCTTTGAAATATTTATCTAGAAGACATTTACATTTAGGCATTAGGCAAACATTCTTATCCAGAGCGACTTACAAAAAGTGCTTTAAAGTTTACATCACTGGACAACAAGGGGGAGATCTTATTGATGCAGTATAACTACCTTGTGTCTTGCTGCTGTGTTCAATCTTGCCATGACATGAAACTGTCTTTCACAACCTCACCTTGGTAGCAGAGTTTGGCTCTTCCTCACCCAGTTTTAAGCCTCCTACACAGCTGTTTCTGTTGTAGTTCATGACTGGGTTTGAACCTACATATGTCATTAATGATCATTAGCACCTGTTTGGTATAATTGGTTGATCGTACACCTGCCTGTAATCCTGCAAAACCCATTTTTACCTTGTACGAGTGTACCTATAACAATTGATGCTGGTTTCAAAAGGTAGTAACACCAAATATTAATTTGATTTAGATTTATCTTTTGTTCGCTCACTTTGCATTTTTAAAATTGACAAAAATAAACAATCATTGTTTATATATCTGAAAGCATTCAGAATCTACTGTGTATATATATA
>QMIH01000101.1:540514-556683 GCA_003987875.1 Clarias batrachus
TGATGTCATCACACTCCTTTATTTCATGGAATAGAATACATCAGTGTTTTAGATCTGATCCACCATTTCTGATCTGTGATACGATAGCTGTTCAATTTCTGTCTAATTACACACACCCCCACACACACACAGACACACACACATTGTATCCTGAAGCTTTGGCAGTACGGATGGCAATAAATGACTCTTGACTCTCGTGGGCAATTTACACGCTCAGCTGTCATTAGAGTAAGATTACAGATCCGGCTCGTTAACTACTTTAATAGTGAGGAGAAGAAAAAAGCTGGAGCTGGATCTAACCAGATCCATCCATCTATCTATCTATCTATCTATCTATCTATCTATCTATCTATCTATCTATCTATCTATCTATCTATCTATCTATCTATCTATCTATCTATCTATCTGTCTGTCTGTCTGTCTACCAGGGGGTGCCAATAGTTTTCTGTTGATCTATCTATCTACCTAACTTGGGTGCCAATATTTTAGCATATATCTATTTATCTACCTGTGGGTGCCAAAAGTTTTTTATCCACCCAGATCTACCCCAGCAGCGTCAGTATGTAAGGTTACAGTGAGACTGTGAGGCGTGGCAGTGAGGTGAGCGATCAGTAAACAGTAAACAGTAAACAGAAGTTCTTGTACCTGGTGATTCTCAGGTTGGTATTAAAGTGTTGGCCAGATGTTCAGAGGAGTGAAGTGTGCGGGAAAAGACTCAGGCCTGAACAGCAGTAGTGAGCATTTTCTTCATGTGTCGATGTGTGTGTGTGTGTGTGTGTGTGTGTGTGTGTGTGTGTGTATCGTGTGATTTATGATATGGGTTTCAGAGCTCTGGCTGAAGGGATGCGATTGATTTTGCCGAGTCGAGCTGAATGTTAATGACTCGCTGCTGGAGTTCTGCTCTCACACCTTTAAACAGTAAAACTTCTGCATAAATAAAGGTCACTCATACACACACACACACACACACACACACACACATATACACACACACAAATTCATCTAGACACGCATAGACAGCAGACACACAAACATGTTGCACAAACTACTGTCCAGCCATTAGTTTCACTTCACTGATCATGTGACAAAGAGAAGCGTTGTGATTGGCTCTTTATTGATGCGTCTCATTTTGCCAAAAATCTGCAAGTTTAAAGCTTCTAAAAGAAGGCGGGATAATGATGTTTAAACAAAACATATCAGAAGTTTGAATATTTATGTCAGTAGAATAACTTCTAAATATTCGTTATTTTGCTTTTCACCAAAATGCAAAAATCTCTGACACACACACACACACACACACACACACACACACACACACACACACACAAAAGCATTTTAACAGGAATGCATTAAAAACAGGTTATATATAAATAGATCAATTAAAAGTTTTTAATTAAAACTTTTAAGGGGTGTTGTACATTTCGCTTTTTTTAAGAAGAGAAACCACACCTCTTGGTCATGTGATCTGAGTTTAATATCAAACTCCTTCATGAAGCGCTATGATGAAAATGAGTTTAGCTGACGAGACGATTCCGCCGAGCTGCTTGCCAAAACACACGCTGAGCCTCACCTGCACATCGTATCAGTGATGGATCTTCTGAGCGCGCGCGTGTGTGTGTGTGTGTGTGTGTGTGTGTGTGTGTGTGTGTGTGTGTGTGTGTGTGTGTTATGCAGCTCCAGCAGGGTGTGACATGAGACAAATTCTCAATAAATCTCATTTCGTGCTGAGACGAACGTCACATTGTGCTGATGGAGAGGAATTTCATCAGAATTGAGATCAATAGTTTGGAGATTGAGTGAGAGAGAGAGAAAGAACGAGAGGAATATTTTATAAACGTAAACGATTTCCATGCTTGAAGAAATCAAATGTATTGAGATGACATTAGAGAAATGCAGCTGGTGCCTTTAAATAGTTTAAAGGTGGGGTTAGGTTAGTACTGACCCTGTACACTACATAAGGCAATGTGGGCGTGTCCTAAACCGCACAGCAGATTTATTATGTAGGCCACATACACGATTCATTGGACCAAAGCTCCTGGTCAGATGTTCCTGGGCATAGGATCATCGTGTCTAGACTGAAATGAATAATTTAAGGTTTCTGGTTTCTCAGGCTAATGTTCCTGGGCTTAAATATATAAGCTGAAGTTTCTGAGACGAAGATCTTGGGTTGAAGGTCAGGGATTTAAGTGCTGGACTGAAACATCTGGTCTGGAGTTTGTGGTCTAAGCTTTGTGGTCAGATATTTCCTAAGAGAACCTCCTGGGCTTAAGTGTCAAGGCTGAAGTTCCTGGTTAAAAGTCCTAGTGTTCTTGAGCGTACATGTCAAACCTAAAAGATCAGTGATAAAAAAATCATGAGGCAGACACTTTGGACTTGGCTGATGTTCCTGAGCTCTAGTTTCTGGCTGAAGTAATCTCCAGGCTTTAATTCTTAGGATAACATCTGTGTCCTATGTTCCTTGCCCCAAATTCCTTGGTTAAAATGTCTGGTATAAAGTTTCAGGTCCAATTTTTTCTGGCCCGTAAGTTCTTTGTCAGATGAAGTCTGGAGATGAGAACATACAGTGGAAGAACACCAGGAAATACCTGCCATCCAAAACCTATAAGTATAAGTTCCTGGGATTGAGTTACATGTACATTTAGGCATTTGTCAGAAGCTCATATACAGAGTCACGTACGTAAGTGCTGTGAAGTTTCCATCATTGATTATATCCTTACACTGGTTCACTTGGTTACTAACTTGAAGTTCCCTCTGTCAAACACTGTCGGGAAGGAATTCATGGCTTTGACTTCCTGGGTTCCTGGGTTCCTGGGTTTGCGTTCCCGAATGTGAAGTTCATGAGGTTATGTGCCTGCCTTTGAGATCCTCAGTTTGACCTCTTGATCTCAAGTTCCTTGATTTCATTTCCTGGGCTTGAGTGTATTGGTTTCAGTACCTGAGTTTGATGTCCTGTATTTGATCCATTTTGTTGTTTTTCAGGGGTTGAATCCCTTTGAGTCTCTAGGTTTGAGTTTGTGGATTCAGGTTCATGGATTCATGGTTCCTCTTTGGGTTTTAACAAGGGTTCAACAGGGGTTCTGAGGCTGGGATTGAGTTGCTGGAATTCACTTCCTAGGTTTGTCAATCTGGAGTTGGGTGCTTGGGCCCCCTGTGTGTGTGTGTGTGTGTGTGTGTGTGTGGTGGGGCTGTAATTCAGTAGATGTGAGTTACTGGGTTTTCATGCCTAGATTTGTGTTCTTCAAGTGAACTTCATAGATTTGAGTATCTATAGGACTTTGTCTTGTGATTAGTTTTCTGTGAGTGAGAGTCTGGCTTTAAGACGCTAGGTTTGAGCTCCTGAGCTAAGCTTCAGTGGAAAGTCGGCTACCGGAACTTAAATATTCGGGATGGGTAAATGTAGGTCAGTGTGAGGAACTGGTATGTATTTTGTTCCTCCCACTGAAAATGGAGTGAAACATTGCAGTAGTGAGAGAGGTAGATGGATTGTAAATGGTAGTACATAGTGAAAGAATGTTAAAGATAATGGAGGGGACTGACTGACAGCACAGCTCTCTCTCTCTCTCTCTCTCTCGCACGCCTTTAATCAGGTTAAGAGTGCTCAGTAACTGCTGTTTTACTGTAACACTGACCTCAGTACACATTAGCCTCTGGTCTTCTGTAGCCACTCATGCTGAAAGATACTGCCTAGGTGTCTATTTTTAGTTTGGTAGTGTATAGAGTGATGGCTGAGGAACACCGTGGCTTCATTGTTCTTTGATTCTTTTTCACATGGCCAGGGTCTTGTACTGACTAGTTGGATCTTGTAGCTCACATGACTGACAATCATAACTAAAAGCAAAAAAGCGCAAAACAAGATGAACATCTAAGATAAACATCACACTTAAAACCTGAGTATGTTCATTGGAGGCACCATGGTAGCCTAATGCTCAGCACCATCATCTCGCACCCCCAGTGTCAGGGGTTTGACTCGTGCCTGTGTGTGTCTGCTTAAATGTCTTGTCCATACTGTAGTTCCAGATCAATTCTATTCTTCAATGTCTAGGCTTAATTGTTCAGGCCGAATCTGGGTCAGAACCTTCTGGGTCAGAAATTTATGTTATAAAGGTCTGGGACTAAAGTTTAAGGATCTAATTGTCCAGACCCAAGTTCCACGGCACCCATGCCATAGTTTCTGATGTAAAGCTCCTTGTCTTCAATCATTGTGCCCTATTTCTTGGATTTAAGCATCTAGGCTGAACTTCCTGGGCGTAAGTGTGTATGCCAGAGTTCCTAGACTCAACTTCCATAGTTGGCATATGCTGTAGTTCTTGGCTCAAGTCATGGACTTTTGCAGAACAAGGTTCTTGGTCCGGTGTTCCAGGATATCAAAATTAAGACCCAGCTGTAAAGTTCCTGATCTAAGGTCCATGGGCATGGTTCTATGTTTTCTTAAGAGAATTAGATGCTAGACAGAATAAATAAAAACTTATACCAATATCCCATAATATTAAAACCATTACCTCATTGTATTGTTTTTTTCTTTTCTTTTTCTTTTGTATTTATACACTGTACTGTCCCTACTTGTTCTTTGCTGCTGTAATGTAGTTTTTGGGTTTGCCAACAGGGCAGCTCTGGCCCCTTGGGGCGTGTCTCCTCGGGACCTTGGGGGGTGTGCTGTGGTGTTGGGACATTCTCTGTCAGTGGATTCTTTTGGTGCAGTGGGTTGTGAGTGGGGCCTCCATGTATCGAACTTGTTTGTCCAGAGCATCCCATGGGATGGGGATCTGGGCAGTTTGGAGGCGGGTCGGTGGCTTTGAGCTCTTTGCCCATTGTGCTGTGGTGCACTGGCTGTTTTGGTCCCTTTCTATTGCTTGTCTAAAATGGACAGACAGACACACACAGACAGACATATGGACAGAAATTTTTCTGAGACTGGTTTCTGGTCCTCCATTGTATGAAATGTAAAGATACCAATGAAATGCGAGTTATGACCAACACACAGACAAAACCTTTCTTTTATTTCTATAGATAATCTTAGCTATCATAATGCTAATAATAACAAGGCTAATGCTAATCTCACACTCCAACAAGACACTGTTATTTCCGAAAATGTTTTTTTTTTTTTTTGAGCACCGCATCCATGTGTCTGGCTGACAACGTGCTCTGCATTCGGCTTTGCATTTCCGACTCTGTCGGGATCCCGCTGAGCGGCTCAGACCTGCTGGGAGAGCGTTCGGATTTCACCCCTGCGCTTCCAGCGCGCCACTTTACAAAAGCTATTCCGCCACGCACTCACGCAGCGTTACTGTGAGACTCGGCTCAGACGCCGACACGGACTTATAAAAGACAGCGAGAATGAAGAGAGAGAGAGAGAGAGAGAATTCCCGGGGTGCTGTCTGCGACTGAGACTGGCGGATGACTTTAAAGTCTAGGTGAAGCTTTAGCAAACTTTGACGCTCCTCTTTGATCTGCTGTGGAATTGCAGACTTTTTCCAGAGAATCCGTCCATTGAAAACGTTACAAGATAACATTAAATGTGATTAGCGTTCTATTATTATGCTAATTTTGCAAATACGTCTCAGATCTCAGGTAAAATGATGGGAAGGTCTCAGCATCCTAGTGGCCATTGTGACTCTGATACACTGCACGCTGAATTATTCTGTACTTTAATGACAGCTTAGCACATTGCTTTGTAGTGGCGCTGCGTGTGTATGGAGAGAGAGAGATGAGCTTTGATGAGATGAGTCATACACTTCGGCAGATAAAAATGTCACCAGCTCGTCCTACACTGACCCCTGTGTTATCTCACTACAGCAGAGGTGTGTGTGTGTGTGTGTGTGTGTGTGTGGGCACACTGATGTACACCTTCATCATCATGGTGGGCAGGAGGAATGTTTTTCGGGGTGATAAATTTACATAAACGCTATAGGGAATGTTACTTAGCTTGTACAGAAATAAGATTTCTCTGAAAGTCACCTTTTAGCTAAAATTAGCTCAAAGTGTACTAGCTTTTTATCACACACTCCCCCCCCCGCCACACACACACACACACTCTGTCTGACTTCCATTCTCCAACCAGCGTTGACATACAGTACCACATCCTACACTGCAAATAAAGCTGAGATAAGCTACACACAGCTCTCCCGCAGTCTGCACATCACCGCACCGCACAACGTCCTTCATCTCAGCCGCACGTTTTTTATTGTTGGAGCTCATCACCGCGAGGAGGAGGTGAAAAGGTTATGAAATCACCGGCATTGAGCTGTAGGAGGAGAAATAAGGACGAGGACGAGGCTCAGGTAGCTGCCGAGGAGGTTGACTAGAGCAGCAGAAGCGCTGTTACATAACTGAACCGCTGCGAGTTCCTGCTGCAGCTCAGAGCTCAGACCGTTCCAGTCGTCCTGCCGATTTCCCCGAGTGTGCAGAGCGGAGCAGAGCGGAGCGGCGCAGGTCCTGCACACAGCACTGCTTTACATTTATGAATAATAAAAGTGGGGGAATCAAATTGAAAAACAAAGCTAAAGTTTTTATTAAAAATTTTATTTTGGGGGTAAAAAAATATAATACAGGAGTTCAACAAAAAACTGGACTTTTGTGTGTGTGTGTGTGTGTGTGTGTGTGTTTAGGGGGACTCACCCTTCCATACTCCTTTACATAGCAATTATTATTAGCATTATTATATACCGTAAATAACTTGCTCAAAAAGATCAAGAGATGAATCCCGGTTTAACTGGAACTCCTCGTATGCATATTTCTGTTCAGGTCAAACCTTGTCAAATTGTTCTTAATTTCTTCGAACAGTATATCCAGTACTGTGCAAAAGTTTTAGTCCCCCTGTGATTTTTTTGGTACAAATGTAAAAAAAAAAAGGAAGTTTCCGGGTTTTTCATGCCAAAAGGAAGCAGGTTGAACAGAAAAGAACAGAACAGAACAGTTGAAGTCCTCAGAAGAACTGTGTGTGTGTGTGTGTGTGGTTCTGCAGGATGATCAGGAAACTGTTTCATTAGTTTCTCTTTACTGAGCTTTATAGTTCCAAATTTCAGACTAATGTAAAACACTTGACAAAGCTCAAAATGAGAGGATAGGGAATTGACCGATGAATAAAAAGAAACGTCATTCCCGATATGGTGAAGTTTCCTGTAAGAGTCCTAACGTTGTATGAGCGCCGCAATATAGTTGTAATGACGTTGCAATGCCGTTCAGAGTCAGGACAGTGTCGCTTTTGAAAGCTAAAGCTAAAGCTAAATTTAAAATGATGTTGATATAACGTTGTTTGGACAAATACAACCTCAAAACAACTGAATTGTTAGCTTCATTTGTACTGATTAATATTTGATTAATATTTGATTAATATTTGATTAATATTTGATTAATATTTGTGATTAATATAAGTGATTAACCTTCAGTCAGCTCTGAATACTCAGCTATTTTTAGCGTTTAACATTGTGAGTTTAACATTTAACGTCAAAGTAAATTCAACCAAAAGCTACATTTAACTGAACAGCACAGAAATATTTTATTCAATTTCATCTGCCGTCAGAATTATTCCTAAAACTCAGCCAATAATTCACTCCTACCACACAGAATGAAAATGAGTCGAGAGTTCAGCGCGTACCGTTCCGCCTCAAATGCCACCAGAGCCTCAAAACTCAACGCGACAGTGAACGAGTGTACGCGGGGCGTCTAATGCATGTAATTGCAGCTAATCAGCACTGGTGGTGTTTTGAGCCTGTGTAAGTATGTGTAATGAGAGCGTTTAATACTGATTCGCTCGCAGAGTTTGGAGAAAAAAAGCAGCTTGGAAGCTTCTGCGCTCAGTGCATTTATATCTGATCACCGGCTACGGCCAATCAAACTGAAAACCTAATTGTCTAATTCTGGTCTCAGACCGATCGACCAGATCATCTCCATTATAAATTCATCTAGTAATTAACATCATTATCGAGTGATTAACATCCATTTGCACAACACCTGAGCGCTTGGTTTCTAACAGGGTTTAGAATACTGATCGGCGATTGGGACGGAAACAACAGCTTCCCACACACAGAGTGTGTATTTATATTTCATGTCACGCATCTTTTAAGCTCTTTACACACCAGAGGCAAATTTCCTGAGTGATATTCAGTGTATATATATATATATATATATATATTTTTTTTTTTGTATGTCAATAATATTATTCAAATTAATAACCTCCCATTGGAACATTTCATGTAAGCAACAGAACCTGGCTGTGCCAAAAGTTTTTTTTTTTTTTTTTTCCGCCTACTGATTAATTTTACTAACTTTTCCCGGGAGACCAATCACAATGCAGCGTGTTGGAAAGTCACTCGGAATCACTGAACAAGTGGACCAGCTAGTGCCGTTATTTATGATTTATATATTTACAAAGACAAGACTAACGCTCACCCACAGTGCGCCCCCTAATGGTGCAGTGATAAAAAAGCAGTACTCTCACTACAGTAACTGGATCTCACGTCCTTCACACAACATCGTGTTCTGCGTTCGTTCAATATTAATCTCATCATCGTTTAGTTAAAGTTGTTCTGATGTCATGTCATCAACGTAATCCTAACTTTCACAAACATATATACTGATACTGAAACATTGCTAAATCAACGTTACAACAATTCTGACAGTTAAGAAACTCTGGGATTACTGGGAATCGTCAGCCGTACGTTTAACTATCTTACACGTTTCAGCAACTTTTTTACGTGTGTAAATATCTTGTAAACTACAAGAGAGGCGGGTGAGGGAGCGAGCGTTTATAGCTCAAGCGGGAATACGGACTCTTGTTCGATCTTGTTTCACGGACATTCAATGTAACTATAAATGGAAAAAAAATGTCCGTGGTGTCGCCGTTTAATTAACAAAAACGCATTAGTCTTGGCAAATTGCTCTGCGCTGATTTATTTTCCTAACAGCACTGCACACGGTGGTTAATTACTTGGACGCTAACCACTCACCCGTAGCTGGATTTTTATTAGCACTGAGCTCTTTTTTTACGGTGGACGCTTCTTATGAGGGACGAGGACGCATTAACATATCGCTTTAGGAATCTTGCATCGGCTGCACGAACGAAACTGCCCTCGGAATTACAAATCGATGTTAGGTTTGCGTGAGTCCCTGCGATGTTCATGCACAAAGTCTTCTTCAAACAGAAGGAAATGAGAGAGGAGAGGGAACAACAACAATAACATAATGTGTCTCGACTGACCTGGACACCGTCACGTTTCGAGTCATTTTTTTTTTCTTCTTTCGTTCTTTTTAAGACGCTTGTCATGAAAGCTGCAGCAGGAAAAAGTGTCAAGAACGATGTCTTTCTGCTGCAGTTCCTTTAATTAGATTAGTCCTAATGACGGGCTTTTATGGTCCGTCAGACCTCGTGGTGCGTCTGTTTCTGGAATGTTGTTTCATAACGGAATGAAAACAGTCTAAAACTGAGAATTTCACCGTTTAGTGCACAAGCATATGAAATCTTCCTTTTTGTAAAGACAAAAACAACTCAGCCCTTTAATCATGATGCCCCTTTTTCTGCTTCGACTCCACCTTGACACCGTTCTTTGTTCTTCTTGTTAGTCGAAAAATAAATGCTTGTTATGAAACCAGCAGGAGGAGGTTGCATTGTTATGAGCCGTGTCCTTCAGAAGCATTTCATCTCAGCAAGGACAGATTTCAGCTCGGGAGCTTTTGCATCAGTCACGACGAAACAATACTAAAATTAAAAGTCAATCCAGAGAACATCCTCGTAGGTTGTGTGGAGTGAAGAGTATCTGCTTTATTTTTTTTTAGGGTCATACTGCTCTCTGTATTCACTCGACACTCGTGAGGAAGTTGTGTTGCTTTTTTGTAAGTCAGAACAAAATCCAACGTGGCAGTACTTTTAATTTTTTATTTTTTTAATATAAAAAAACTAACATTACCAAAAGCAGTCACATGTTCCACATGGCTAAATCTCAAATAGTGTTCTCCACTATGCATCTAGTGCACCTTTACTGTATGCATTCCCCTCAGTAGGGAGCAAGTACGGTAAACGGGAAGCTGTAAATTGTTTTTGGCAAATGCAAAATTAAAACCTTATTGTGACTGTTACTTACTGTGTCTGTTAATGTTGCAACTGAAATATTACTTACTGAAGTTTGTGCATTCTGGCATCGCTGAATTGTCGGACAAATTGCTGTTCCCGTGTCTGTAGGAAGCACGATGTTTCTAAACGTTCCTGAAACGTGCTGAAACACACTTTAAATGCAAATGAGCTACCGCCCCTCCACCACGCCCCTTTGCGGTAATGCATATTTCTAGCCAGTCAGAATACAGGAGAGAGAACCTTTCTGGAAAATGTCGATTCCTGCCTGGGAGACGGACCACAGGAGAGGTTATGCTTGCTCCTTTTTTTTGCCTGGAATGACATCTAGCATGCGCGAAACTGGAATATTGTGTTCAAACACATTTTTGGGCAAAAATGAAAAAAAAAATGAATAAGATGTATAAAAATGTATAAATGTATAAAAATAAAAATAATGCTTTATTAAACCTTTATTAGCATTCATGTGAATTTTTTGTAAGATGTGGGTGGCTGATTATTTAGTAAACGGGTCAATCAGAGCCGCACGAACCAATCACAAACCAATCTTTTGAGGACATGCAGCTGTGGGTGACCAAACTGGGAGAAAGTGGGTTAAAATCCTCCCAGCAAAATAAAAAAAAAATAAAAAAATTTACTATGAATTATGAATATTGTCTCAGGTCGAAGAGTCAAGATCTCGGGCCCAGAGTCCAGGTGGAGATTTGATCCTTCGACCTTATGATCAATAGGGCTGATGGTTAAACTGCTGAGCTTTGTATTGTGTTGCATTTTAAAGGAAATCCATGAGCGGTGCTTTACCCTGAGCTTGCAATAAGCCCCAACCAGTCTGTTTCATAATATACTTAATTTTTCATCACATTCTACTTTGCAGTCCCTCAAGTCAGAGTGATGAAATATTGATGATGAGACGTTATTGTCCTGACATTGAGACTCGTAGCGCCCCGGCGTACTTTCGTTATTGTGTCGTCGCATTATGATGTTTTCCATTATGTTCGGTTGTAAGCACAGCTTGTACTCTTAAAAATGATGTCGCAATAAGCTTCTGAATAATATTGTTAGTATCTCATCTCTCTATTTCTTTTCTTCTTTCTCCTTTACTTTTCCCATCAACAGAATTATAGTCTAGAGCCTGGCGTTGTTCTATGCCGCTGCATGTAATGCAATTAGCTCCGCATTACAATGGGCAAATAAGCCAGAACAAGACAAGAGCTACAACAAAAAGAGGTGCTCAGTAGGGAAATGAAAAATAAAAATGGAAATTACCAACCCCTCCCGAAAAGAAAAAAAAAAAAATCTAGAAATAGCTTATAAATCTCAGACGAGTCGGAGGAAGATGCGGAGAAAGTAATAAAGGTGACGGAGCTTATACATGGGAATATAACGAAAAACTGCTGAGTTTAATAACAAAGATTCAATATATATACTCAACAAACTGTCCAAGGTGCAATAAGAGCACACATGGCAATAAAAAGAAGTCCAAAACCCGAAAACAAACCCACAGACAGCAGAAATGTCTAGAATTAAGACAAACAAGGAAACTAGGACAAGCAGTGAGAGAATGAAAGGCAGGAAAATCCAGCAGATCTCCAGGGACACTTTAGATCACAGAAAGAGTGTCAGTAAGGCCTTGTACAGAGACGTGGGTGTGGCACTGGAGCTGTATATATATTAAAATGTAGGGCTGGAATAGAGTTTGAGTTTATATATGGGAATGTAGGTGTGTCATTTTGGACTTGTTGGAAATGTTGGTGTGCCCAGTGAATATAGAGGTGTAAATATGGGCCACATGTGTGTGGGGGTGAATCGATATTTGGAAATAATTATGGTTGGAGCAGTAAATCAACATATGAAGAAGTGGGTGAGACAGTGAATCCGTATATACTGTATAAATGTGGGTGGGGCATTCAAAACCATATATGGAAATGTGGGTGGGACAGTGAATCTAAATTTGGAAATAAGATTGGAGAAGTAAATCCACATATGGAAATGTGGGTGAGGCAGTAAAACCGTATAGATATGGAAATGTGGTTAGGCAGTGAATCCATGTATGGAAATGTGGGTGGGGTGGAGAATCCTGACATGGAATTGAGGTTGGTGCAGTGAACCCAGATGTGGAATTGGGGCAATGGGTCTATATATGGAAAATGGGTGGGGTGGTGAATCCATAGATACATAAATATAGGTGGGGCAGTGAATACGTGTATGCAAATGTGGGTGGGCTCGTGAATTCTCCTTTTGATTGTGTAAAGCTGCTTTGCGACAATGTCAATTAAAAGCGCTACACAAAGAAAATTGAATTGAATTGAATTGAATTGAATCCAGATATGCAAATGTGGGTGGGTAAGTGAATCAATATGATGAAATGGGTATAAGATTGAGTAGGTATTGCATTGAATCCACATATGTAATTAAGTGATACAGAGTACATATATGTAAATATGGCTGTGGCATTGATTTCATTTTGTGAAATGTAGGTGTGGCTGATTGCATATCTGATTGCATAGGGTTTGAAATTGACCCTGCAGTGTTAAATGTGAATGTTGTTTGTTGTGTGTGTGGATTCTGGTTGTGGTTTTGAATCTACTCTTTGCATGGCAAAGTGGGTGTGGCATTAAATGTATACATAGACATGTAGCAAGTCCACATAATAAATTGGGTTTATGTTCCGGTTCATATACTGTATGTAAATGTAGCTAATACATGGTACAAATATGGAATTGTGGGTTTGACTTTAAATCCATATTCTTGCCAATGTGGGTGTTACATTGATCCTATGTTTTGTCTTGTAGCTGTGTGATCACATATATAGTCATACTAGGTCAATAAAAGGTGAAGTTGCTAAGGTGGAGAAATATGGAAAGCGAATAAGGTCAAAAGAAGTACAAAATCAAACATCAACATCTAATATCTTTCTTTCTTTGTGTTTCAGGTGGCATTGATCTAACTATCCAGACTTCCCTAGTAGAACGCATGATGAGATGAGAGACACAGGAAGAGCCTTCATCTCTGGTGAGTATCATAGCATGTTTTAATTGCTAGCAGCGATGCGATTCAACAAAACCGACTAATTTAATACGGACAGGGAGGTGAACTGGGAATAGTGCAAAAGTGGGCGGGGCTTTGTGCCATGTTACAGATGAGTGCTAAGATTCATGGAAATAGAAAACATATAATCTTAGAGTGGCATTACCTCATGTAACTACAAAGGAGAATATTTTTTAGGATTTAACCTGCATGAGAACTGAGCTTTTTGTTTTCATTTAATACATCTTTTTATTTAAATCAAAATTCTTTAACAAAACATGGGGCTTGACCAGTGAATTTGACCTCGTTTTTATGATTCGGTTGTTTTATACCCCACATGTCTGGAATGGTAATTTTCTTAAATGCCCATTTTCCTACTGATGGGATTGGAACAGTTCCCAGAACAAAAATCAAAGTGATTAGACGACCTGGCTTTGACAATTTAGCCCAGCAATCTGGCCTGAAAAAACACTTGGCTGGAGGGGATTCCACTGCGATACACCACCTGTCAAATTAGCATGTGTTTGTTTGTTTATTTATTTATTTCTAATATGAAATGATGAGGAAAGGAAAATTATGTTGTTTACACTTTGAACCTATAGTGCTTAACGTGTTCTTTTCTTGGCTAAATAATTTTTGGAAAATATTAGCAGTCCTGAATAGTTGCATTAAGCGATAAACAGCTAGCTCAGGAAATGCCAAATGATGACAAAAATAACAGATAAATGTCTGCAGTATCAACATTTACCTCAAATGTTTCAATAAAACGCTTCATGTTTAAAACATTAAACCTTTCTTTAACAAATTAGCGATTATGGCTAAACTTGTGCATCTGTGACAGCTAGGAGCAGCTGAGGAATAAAAGCACAGTTTTATCCTTGTTGTGTGTGTGATTATCAGGGAAGTAAAAGTTGTTTGAGCAATAATGCTATAAAACAAAGTGCTTAAACGCTGTTTCTCGGCTGACGGGCTTCCATTGGAAATCATTGCTTTTCGCTAGCCGCGCAAAGCCACACAATATCCAGACCAGTGGGCAGCATTTCAATTTATGTTTGCTAATGTTTTCTGCATTAGCATGCTCAATAGTCTGGAAATCTGTTTTCGACCGCGCCACGGAGGGTAATGAGGCGATCGATGGATTGCTAGGCTGCGTTTTTAGCATCATACTTAGCCTGTCAGCTAAGGCAGACTACATAAATATGTTGTTTACTGACTGGCATGTATGTCAGTCATTAGTATTTTAACAGCCGTCTCTATTTTGGACAATTTATGAGAAGGGGAGAGAGAGAGAGAAGGAGTGTGTGTGTGTGTGTGTGTGTGTGTGTGTGTGTTACTGATTATAGTGTCAAAATTGTAAATTATGGTTAAGTTATCCTGTAAGCACTTAAGAGTTCCATGCTTTCAACCTAAATTACTGATGTAGCATTGTGTCTGTACATGATAGCAAAAGCCTCGCGGATCGGCGTCCATGCCTTATCACGTCCCGCTGCATGGACAGAAAGAAAAAGATCCTGTGTCAGCACTTTGTCCGGCTCGTTATACAGAAGGAGAAAATGTTGCTAGCACTAAATAAGATCACGCTGAATGCTCAGTGCTCACTCGCTACGTTAGCATTTTTTCTGAAGTGTCACATGAACTCTAGATTCTATATGACTTCGAAACTAATGAAACCTTTTTTTTCTCATCAAATGCAGCGAGAGATCCATAAATTAGCGTTTACTAGAAAAAACGTCTTGCTCTTTGCGCTCTGTGTTTGGGCGTCGGCCAGCCTTGCGCGGAAAAGAAAAGGTTGCTTGTTTTTTTTTACGGAGGATCAGTGTGACCTGGGGATATTTCATTATCGGATAATTAATCTGAAATAAAACAATTAGCTACTTCTTGTTAGCATGGCCATTTGACTACATGCCATAAATTCCAAATAATGAGTCACAGCTTGACCTTTTATTTCAGTTTCCTGGCTCAACATTCGGTTTTGCATAATGTGTAACAGACAACAAAACATTAGCTAGCGAAGTTAGCGTACTAGCAACACAGACTCAATATTAGACACTTTACCAACAAGCTTTTACAGGTATGTACAAAATATGATGGATGAGTTAATTTTGTTGGCTACCATTCTCTGTATTTGTTTGTTAGTATGTTGACGTGAGTTAGCAAATTTTGGGCTCTGTCTATGCTAACACTTTCCACCTACATCTATCCTAAAACTAAAATTATTAGCACAGGGTTTTATTTAACTCTTGTTCATGTAACATTTTGATATGCAGATGATAATTAAATTCATGAAAATGTATAATTTGTTGAATATGAAAATGAGCTTTGGTCTTTTGGTTGCACATTTATACTTTTCCCTAAATAGAATTAGCAAGACTGCTAATGTTTTACTCGTAGTCTGTTAGATTTGTTGTGCTCATGGTTAGTAAAACATGCTGTAATTTAGACACATTTGTACTTTATACCCCCCTACCGTTGCTAGGCAACTGGACAATATGGACGCGGAGCCTAAAACAGATTGACTAGCTATTGTGAAAAAGTAATGCAGTTAAGTCGTTCATGTAGATGTTGGAAGGCAGAACGACAACGAAAATTACACATAAATGTCCAGAATATCAGCTTTTACCACAGAAGTATTAATGAAATGTTCATAAAACGCTTTGTGTTGGAAATAATAAACTTTAATTACAGTTAGCTTCGACTGTTAACCACGTTATAAAGAGTGAACCTGGGACAGAAATGGCTATAGAATTGGGCAGATCTGACCTGTGTGTGTGTGTGTGTGTGTGTGTGTGTGTGTGTGTGTGAGTGTGTGTGTGTGTGTGTGAGTGTGAGTGAGTGAGTGAGTGAGTAAGAGAGAGAGAGAGAGAGAGAATCAGTACAGAATTGTCGCATTGCCAGAAGCAGTGTGTTTCCATTTCAACTGCAGTGTGTTGAATATCCCAATGCAGCTATCCACCTGTGTGTGTGTGTGTGTGTGTGTGTGTGTGTGTATGTGTGTGTGTGTGTGTGTGTGTGTATGTGTGTGTGTGTGTGTGTGTGTGTATGTGTGTGTGTGTGTGTGTGTGTGTATGTGTGTGTGTGT
>QMIH01000101.1:558001-595131 GCA_003987875.1 Clarias batrachus
TTTGCCGAAGGTGTTGCGTTTGATGGATGGCGGATCCGTGAAACCGTAGACGGGAAATTAGATCCATTTAGGATCTGTCTGATTTACCGTATCCACACTTTTCCTCCTCTTTTGTCTCTGTCTGAGGCTCTTCGACCCTTCCTCTTTCCTCAGCTTGTGAGATTTGCGGCCCTCGTCCGCTGGCGCTGCAGGTTTTATTCCCTCGCTTTCGGTTCCTTGGTTGCGAAGCAGTCCTGCTGAACGGTTGTAATTGTAAATGTGATTTATAAATAAACTTGACATTTACGACTGAGCTGATGATCCCTTTCTGTTTGTCCCAGAAGTTTGTAATCGATATTTTAGAAAGTCACCTCGGGTGGATTCTCACAAGACAGGCTTCGAGCTGTCGGAAGGAAGATTTAGCAGTTGGGTGCGCGAGTCCCGTGTAGTTTGTGTGGCATTAGCTGCTGGATGCGAATTCAGAATGTTTTTTGAAGCCAAATAACGTAGCATTAGCTGAAACTTGCTTTACATTCACAAATATGAAGAGACAGTGTGTTGCATGTGGGAGCGTACAGTTGTTACTTGTGGGCGTGGCCTATATATAGTCTTATGCAAAGGTTTAGGCACCCCTTGATAAATAACAGATTGTGATGATTTTTTAATTGAAAAAAATTTAACAAGTTTCTCTTGGAATGGAAAAAAAATCACAATATTTCAGCAAAGATGCATAGTTACTTCTTATGCCGTAAATTGAACAAAAATAAAAACATTGCACTGTGCAAAAGTTTGGGCACCCTAAGAGTCCCAGAGTCCCAGATTCTTTTTACAAGGTTTCAGACCTTAATCAGCTCATTAGATCTGATGCATGGCAACGGCTGTCGTTAATAATTGCCAATTTCAAAGCTTTACAAATACTTTGACTCTTCAAACCTTGTGCACACACTTGCGGACACTCAACAACCATGGGTTCCTCTAAGCAGCTGTGTAAGACTCTGACAATTAAAGTCATTGATGCAGGAGAAGGCTACAAGAAGATAGCAAAGCGTTTTCAGCTTGCAGTTTCCACAGTGAGAAATGTAATTAAGAGATGGCAGTCCAGGGGAACTGTGGAGGTCAAGATGAAATCTGGAAGACCAAGAAAACTGCTCATATGCTGGTCAGAAAGACAAATCAAAACCCCCATTTGACTGCAAAAAACCTGCAGGAAGATTCAGCAGACTCAGGAGTGGTGGTGCACCGTTCCACAAGACCTTCATGGAAGAGTCAGCAGAAGAAAACCTGACCTGCGTCCCCGTCATAAACTCCAACGTCAGAAGTCTGTAATAGAACATCTACAGAAGCCTGATGCGTTTTGGAAACAAGTGCTGTGGACTGATGAAGTTAAAATCGAACTCTTTGGCCACAATCAGCAAAGTCATGTTTGGAGAAAAAAAGCAGCAGCATTTCATGAAAAGAACACCTCGCCAACTATTAAGCATTGCAGCCAGTGGCACAGGAAACATTGCACGGGTGGAGGGAAGAACGGATTGCACTAAATACCAGCAAATTCTGGAAGCGAACATCACACCATCTGTAAAAAAGCTGAAGCTGAAAAGAGGAGCTTCTACAACAGGACAATGATCCTAAACGTACCTGGAAATCCACTATGGAAAACCTCAAGAGACACAAGCTGAAGGTTTTGGAACGGCCATCACAGTCCCCTGATTTAAACATCATTGAAAATTTGTGGGTAGATCTTAAAAGAGCTGTGCATGCAAGACGACCAAATAATATTACAGAACTAGAAGCCTTTTGCAAGGAAGAATGGGAGAAAATCCCAAGTACAAAAATTGAAAGACTTTTAGCGGCTATAAAAAGCGTTTACAAGCTGTGATATCTGCCAGGCGTTACTAAATACTGATAATGTAGGGTGCTCAAACTTTTGCACAGTGCCACAATAATGTTTTTATTTTTTATCTTTTTCAATTTATGTCTTAAAAAATAACTATGCATCAATGTTTGCTGAAAATATTGTGCATTTTTTCCACAAGAGACTGTGTTAACATATTTTCAATGAACAAAAATCACCAAAATCTGTTATTTATCAAGGAATACCTAAACTTTTGCCAAAATATATACAGTGGAACCCTGGATTATGAGCGTAATTTGGTCCAGAAGCGTATATCAAAACACTTGTAAACCAAATCGCATTTTCCCATAGGAAATGATGGAAACTTAAATTTTTCGTTCCACAGCCCAAAAAAATAATGTCTATATCTTTTTTTCCTGTAACGAAACATAGAATACGATGGCTCATTCTGTAAGAGATAGCCATGGGTGAGCTGGTATACACCTGTTATAGAACCCCACGTTCCCTGACATGCGTCATCAAATTGAACCTATCTCACAAATATACTGTATTCGTGTTTCATCAGTGTAGGCGTGAAAGCCAGCTTCAGTGTAAGTTTTCAGTGCAAGAGAGTAACATTAACAGTAATAACAAAATGAATGGACCTAAAAACACCTTGTGGGACACCATGTTGAACTCTGAAAGCTCTCAAAATTAGGTTATTAAATACATCGCACTGTTAGGTTCCACCTTTCTCCAAGATTTGGCCCTTTTAATTAGAAAGATCAGGAAGAGAGTCAGGAAGGTCATCTAAAATTCCTGTTACTGAGACTCTTTTTATTTTATTTATTTATTTATTTATGTATTTATTCATTTTGTGTATAAATGCTCTCATCATCGAACCAAACATTCCTGCCATAATTCTAAAAGTTTCCATGACGTTCTTCATTCAGTGGATTAATGTCAGTTACAATTTGAATATGAACATTAGGAGATGTAAACATTTTCCAGAACTAGACTTTTCATGTGTAATTAAGCACATAATTGAATTCATAATTTTACAAGTAAACATACAGTCTTTGTATCCAGTGCAATAAATAACATCTGTGGTTTTGGTCTGAAATGTCCTGAGCCTGTGGAAAGTTTGCTCTGCATGGCAGTTTGCACTCAGCTAACTAGCATGAACTATTTTATTGTTAGCAGCAAATTCAATTCAATTCAATTTTATTTGTATAGCGCTTTTAACAATTGTCATCGCCGCAAAGCAGCTTTACACAATCAAAAGAATTATTTAAGTTTGTATGAAAGGTGAATGTGTATGAATCAAAATGGTCAGATAGTCCCCGATGAGCAAGCCGAGGGAGACAATGGCAAGGAAAAACCTCCTGAGATGGCAGTAGGAAGAAACCTTGAGAGGAATCGGACTCAACAGGGAACCCATCCTCATCTGGGTGAAACAGAAAGCAAGAATTGATCTGCATTCATACTGTGTGTTAGGTGGCAGGCAGTTCAGTATAACAGTTGTTATAACAGATGTTAATTGATGTTAATATGGAGTCCAGGTAGTTATTGGGGACTCAGGTAGACGTGTAGGAAATTCCATCCTGAACTATCGAGCGACTGTGGCCAAGTCTGCAGAGAAACAGCTGTCAACATCAGTCGAGGCCAGAACCGTCCCCAGACGTCGGACACACCCCAAAGAGTGGTTTTATTGCATTATGATCCAGACACTAAAACATTTAGTTTTTTATATTAATACAGACCTTGAATCACTTCAAAAGAAACAGCATCCATTCATTCATTCACTATAACACAGGGTCGCAGGAAGTCTGGAGCTGATCCCAGAAGACACTGTGCCAATCACAGGGCCATCGCAGGGCATGTACACACTCACATACTATGTGAGAACGCCAGTTAGCATATCTGCATGTCTTCGGACTGTGGGAGAAAACCGGAGTAACCCGGAGGAAACCCACCAAGCACAGGGAGAACATGCAAACTCCACAAACAGACACTCGAGGCAGGAATCGAACCCTGGAAGTGTCAGGCCACAGTGCTAACCACTACATCACTATCCCACAGGGAAACTGAGATACTGTATGAATCCATGCCACCTTGAGTGGTGCTGATATCTAAAAGTTTTGCTAGAGCAATGGGCGGAGCTAGAATTCCCAGTAAATCATCCTTCCCTGTTAGATTTCGTACGGACTCTTTGCTCAGCACTGTGTTTGTCCTCAGTCTGTGTCCCGTGACTTGGCGCTTGTGTGGATTGCGCCTCTTATTTGTTCTCTCGCAGGGTTCAGAGCTCTAATGACATTTTAATCACCATTTACATGGTCAAAAGACTATATCTACTGTACAGCAGCATAACTACACATTACCTGCCATTGAGCTTTGATGCAGCGACTCGTGTCCTGATTAGTTAATTACAGTTACTATTATATGGTTAATTATATGTATAATTGTAACCTGCTCCGAGTTACGGCTTGCTTTTGTCATTAATTCAGTCTGCAGAGACTCTCGAGTCACTGAGCTGTTTCTGCCTCCATTCTGTCCGCGGTACATCCTCTGTTTTCTCACACAGCTGTGGGACGACATCACGCCGGCGCTGTTTGTTCCCTCGTGCTTGTTTTGAGCCTTGTGTATTTACAAAGACGCAAACCCAGGGGTTGTAACTTAGCGTTTTTAAATTAGCGTCATTCTGGAAGTGTCGAGAAAGTCATTCATCAAGAGAGGGGGGAGGGGGGAGGGAGGGGGGGGTGATAAACAAACAGTGAGGAATGAAGAGAAATGAAAATGAGCCAAACTAACTTTTATGTCGCAGGCTTACGGTATGCTAGGCGGCAGAACTTTTAGGTTGCCAGATCCTCTCTACTAATATCAGACCTATGCGCATTAATGACTGGGAATTTTAAATAAATCATTAAGTTAAATGTAATCCTTTGTTGTTATAAATTTTAATTTTCTCCAAGTTTATAACAGGGATGTTAGCAAATAATATATATATATACTAATGCATTATTTTATGTTTAAGATTACAGCCTTAATTCTTCACTCTCCCCAGTTCACTCTCAGTTCACACTCCCCAGCATGCCGGCTGGCCACAGGCCATCAGTGGAAACAGCACTCGTACCACCAAGGTCACCTTAGGCCAACATCTTTCCTCATTGCTTGTTTAAGTAGTTTGTCCTGATGGGAAACACCGTCCTGTGATCTGTGAACTGTTTGGTTGAAATTCTGTTCCTGCTGGCGTTGTATTGGCATTCTGACACATCATCAATAAAGAGAAGGAATGCAGTGGTATCGGCAGCTGTACAGACCCAGAGCACTGTTTCACATCTGGGAGAATAATGTGGAATATGAGGAACAGTAAATAACACACACACACACACACACACACACACGAACTATTACAGTGAGCAAATAGGTGCGGTTTTCTCAAACAGTGTACAGAATTACTTGCTATGATTTTTTTCTAAACAGGCTCACTTACTATTAAACCTTTTGTTTTTGTCATTACATTTTTTAGCAGTTACTGAATGAACTATCTGTAAGGCGGCTTTCCATTGTTCCTGGATTTATTCAGGAAGTCCTTTATAGTTTGGACCGGTGCGTCGCAGCGCAGAAGAAATCCTACTCTAGATGTCAAACCCTCAAGCAAGTTCATAAACTTAAAAATTTTTGTCCAAACATCATCTCCATTCTTAAGTTATTCAGATGTGGATTGTAGGAGGTTCGTGTCTCTCAATTCCTTGTTTGGTGCCGATGTGGAGAGAAGACGTGTCCTACGGTCATGGAGAAAGACGTTACTGCTGTGTTTCGGAAGAGTCAAATTATTCTCCTGCATCAAGCAAAGCCGACAACTAGTGAGATAAAGCTGAGATGAGTGGAGTTGTGTGAAGATCGGTCCAACACATTATTAAACGCTGGAAGGACAGAGCTGGATCCTCATCCAGTAGAGCGTGATGTGAGATCACTTACATGCCTGGTGATGTTGTATGATAAAAAAAAAAAAAGTAGAATATGTAATCTAGAGCTAGTGAAAAAAAATCATATATTAGTAATAATAGATAGTGAAAATAAGAGCATTTCCATATGCACACACGAACAATGTAACCATGATGTGGCCCTTTCTGGTTGTTAGGTGTCGTCTCTTTTGATTCATACAAAAGTGCTCTTGTAACTGGAATTATTATTATTATTATTATTATTATAGTTTTGGGGGAAACGTTTGGTTATTTGACAGTCCATGTTTTATTAAGAAGACGCTGTGATTTCTGCTTAAGATTTGAGAACTATTCAAGGGCAGATCTTCCCATGACAGATTTCATGCTATTGCACTTTCTTTGCTAACTTTCTTTCCTTCTGCTTTGCTTCGCCTCTGATCTGAAGGTGTCTGTATTAAACCAGCGGCTCTTTTCTGTTATCATTACGATAACTAAATGTAAATGCAGCCGTCTGTGTTCTAAAAGAAAAAAAAAGAAAGAAAAAAAAGAAAGAATAAGCAGCAGCTTCTTCGCTATTCAATCACAACGAGGTGCTGCGCAAGAAACGAACGTACAAAAGGAGCAGGGAATAAGATAAATGCATTAATGGTGCTGAAAATAGTGGCATTAGAATGGAATCGCGTTAACGTGGTATTAATGCACCCTGTTCTTTTGAGCAAGATACAAGGCGTACTTTCCTCTTTTCTACGCTTTGCTTTACTTTATCTCGTAGCGGACTCTGTCTGCTTTATGCGTTTGCTATTTATGCTAGTTTTAGTGTTTGTAATATTCCACAGTGGGGCTTTTTTTTTTTCATCCGACTAATATTTCATTCAGGTCTCCTATTTCGAATTGTACTTCAGGAGAGTTACAACCTTTTCTTCTAACTTTCTCAAAGGTTTTTTTTTTATTTTTTATTCCCCCTGCTCTTTTTTCTTTTTCTTTCTTTTTTTGTTCCACCGGTGCCAGACGGACTCTTTCCATTTCTTTTCTTTCTAACGGCAGAACATCAGAGTAGAAGCGACACCACTGTGGGCATTTATGCACAGGTGTATTATCTCCATGCTCCTCTCTATCCGTGTGATTTCTGCAGTGCAACCCGAGCTCCGGAGTTTGCTCCATTAGCAACATCAGCGTGACACACGCGCGCTGGCGGCCATCTTAGTCATCCTCTAAGCTGCGTGATTTTGATATGCTTCGTCTGGCACGGTGGGAAGTTCCCTGAAAAACGAGCCTCATGTTTTGCTAAAATGTTTAAGGAAAAAAAAAAAAAAAAGAAAAACGTGACTATGGCAGAGTCTTCACCCATGCTCTTGAAGCTATTTTAGCTAAAATATCATGAGGAAAAAGGTCATGAAACTCTCTCTCTCTCTCTCTCTCTCTCTCTCTCTCTGTCTCGTGCTGTTTCAGTTAATATTAGTTTCACATCGGCTTGCTGGATAAATGATGAATTATCAAAGTTATTTAAAGGTAATTGTTTCAATCTATAGATTTATAAACACCTAACATTGTAAAATATTTATCTTGGAGTGATGAGAATGTTTGTTAAAGCGTATGAAAGACTTTCCCATGACGCTTTACTTTGGATCTGCTGTTTAAATTATTAATGAAGTCATCAAATATTCTCTGTAATGACATCACAATAGAGGCTGCACAGAGGTTTCTATAGTGTGCGGAGATGTTCGAAGGTCTCGTTGTTGTGCCTGTATTGTTGTTTTCAGAATTTTACTAAAGTAAATCGCTTATCTTTTTGTCTCTTTGATAAATTCGAGTCAATTCACATCAACATCAAAAGAAACTGCGCACAGCTACACGACCCTGCCGTGAATATTGACTTTCGCACATTTACCAACAATCTGAAACCATTTGAAAACATTTCACCCATTTGATTGAGGGAGGCCTGGCTTAGGTTTGCTGGCTAGTTTTGTTTTAATTCCTAAGCCCACCTTATATGCAAGGGGCGTTCAAGTCAAAGCAAGATTTTGTGCAGAATAACAGAAGACAGTTCTGAGAGTCTGAGAGTTCTGTTATCCGTTATCACCCAGATGAGGATGGGTTCCCTGTTGAGTCTGGTTCCTCTCAAGGTTTCTTCCTATTGCCATCTCAGGGGGTTTTTCCTTGCCACCGTCGCCGTCACCCTTGGCTTGCGCATCAGGGACAATCTCATTATCTAGTCAGATTTTTCTTACACATATATACATTTCCATAAGTCTTCTTTTCATTTTCTTTTCATTTCTGTGAAGCTGCTTTGGGACAATGACCATTGTTAAAAGCGCTATAGAAATAAAATTGAAATTGAAAATTGAAATTGAAAGAGTAAAAACAATCGCTTTTACACATTTCACCAGAAATTTCAGCACAAGTACTGGTGCAAGTTTTTTTAATGTATTTATATATATATATATTTTTTTTTTACATAAGCTAACCAGCAAGCTAAACTTTATCGCAATATAAATGAAATTGATAAGGTAAATACAAATTTATGTCTAATTCACTTACTTAAATATAAACTCCTTTCACTCCTATCCTATCCTTTCATATAGTAAAATAAAAATATATTTTTAACTTTGATTCAATAGATTTTTATCTCTGTACTCTAAGTTGAAATTGAGTAAGATTTTACGGTCGTTTGAGTTCAAGTTCATTTCTCAAGTTGTATTATATCTTCCCCAAAAACACCAACACTCAGTGGTTTAAGATTTTATTTTTTTAATCTCTATCGTATTCAGCACGCTTCAGCCTTGTACCTGGGGCGTTCGAGTTAAACCGTGTGTGTTCTTTCATTCTGCACAATCAAAAGTCCCGGTTTGACCCGAACTAAAGAACAGTTTATCTGTTAAAATGATATAATTGCTGTTAAAACTCAGACGCATGTACAACAGTAAATCTTCAGCAATCACAAGTTGTCTCGTTCTCGTAGAAATCTGTCAGGCGAAATAACATCCGTCATTCCCGCTCTCGTCCTCCCTGTCGTCCTTCCACGCTTCCCTGTCACTCATTCAGATCGTTCCTGTCTTTAGTTAATGTCTGAGTGTCTGGGTGGATGTGGAGATGCAGCGTGTCTCCTGTCTGTTACCCCGTCTCAGGTGCACTCGCGCTGAGCGGCAGGTATTTCCCTCTGATTAGAAATAACCAGCAAATACTGCGTTTCCTCTCATAAAATAACCACTTATTCAATTTAACAAAGTTTCTCTTTTGTGTGCGTTTTGTTTTGTTATCTCTATACTTCATGGAATGATTTTTACATTTGTTTCCCTGTCTATCCACAGTATCTATCGATACGTCTGACTGTATGTCGATCTATAATAATTATGTATTTTATTCTTTCTTTATAATGTTTTTCAAACTTACAGTATGTTTCAATTTAAATTTTAATTAAACAAACATTTTAGCTAATATTATTATTGTTATATTTTTTTTATTTTTATATTTGTATTTATTTAATTTTATATTTAAATGTTATACATTTATTTTATATTAAAATATGCACAGTATAACCTTGAATTATGAACATAATTCGTTCCAGAAGCGGGCTCGTATATCAAAACACTCATAAACCAAATTGTATTTTCCCTTAAGAAATAATGGAAACTCAAATGATTTGTTCCACAGCCCCAAAAAATAAATACATTAAAATAATTAATATAAAATTTAAAGTATTATTCGACCCAAACTGAAATTGTTAAATGAATTTTTTTATTTATTTTTTTTTACTATTTACCCGCCAGTATTATATTAAATGTATATTTTCTGTAGGCCACAGTATAAATTAAAATTAAGTAATTTTTTTAGCGGCTATTTTTATTTAATCCAAAACTTTGGTTCTTTTTTTTTAATGTTCTTTTGTTTTTAAAAGTTCAACAGTCCCCATTCTCCCAATTTATTTTATTAAATTAAATTTAAATTGTGGTATACAGGAAAAATAAACTTTTTGGTCATCAATAAGTCGTTTGGTGGCTGCTGCGTGACTCACGCTTCCAGTCGGGTTTAAAATTGATTTTTTTTTCTGATTTATTGTTCCTTCCTTTTCTTATGTTTTATATAAAATAATAATGATAAAAAGCTACGCCCTCGCGCTTCTTCTCTTCGCCACAGCGCATAAAATACCTGAGTGCGCTTTAGTGGAGTTAAAATGTTTATAGGAATTTCCCTAATTAATTTAACTGTAATGAATGTTAGGTTTATAAAGCGAGGCTTTGAGCTGCATTCCTGCATTCCTCCTGCGATGGAACACGAGCGTAACGTCAGAGACGAGTGGAGTAATGTCTCCATAAAGCTTTATGATGAGGACGGCAGTGAGGTGTGGAATGTGAGAATGAGAATGAAATGTATTAGGGTTTTTTTTTACCTTGCCTTTTCATACAGTTTCAAAACCTTTATTTATTTATTTTTTTATTATTATTTATTTATTGGTTTTGTGCATTGTTTTACTAATCTCTGCTCATCTCATACTGACTTAACACAAATTTTAATTGTCACACGTTTCTACAAATCGTTTTTCAAAATGTTTTAGTCCTTAGTTATTTGGTGAATATTTGTTGAATTGGCATCAACAATAATATCAAATATTAAAGTTAACTCATAACAATAATTGAAATAATCAGATGTAAATGCTCTAAATGTCAGTGTTAGGGAGGGGATTCTTCACCGTATATACAGTACAGTACAGTAGTCTAGGGCTGATTAGCATGGGTTCTGTTATCTGAGCGCAGGAAGGTGTGCGGTGTCAGTCCACACTGACAGCCGCATCAGTGCTCAGGTGCTTTTGCATACAGGGTGTAATTTGCAAGGGTAATAGTGTGTTACTGCTCTGTGAGGTTGACACAGGCATAAGAATAGAGCCTGTTCCACTACTCGAACCCCCAAGGCCTTGCTCTATATTATACTATACTGTGTGTGTGTGTGTGTGTGTGTGTGTGTGTGTGTATATATATATATATATATATATATATATACACTATATTATACTTCCGTGAAATGTGGAATCATCCCGTTATTGGAAACTAAAAGACTTGTTCTGTGTTGAACTGATACAGGATGCTAGTTGGTCCATATTTTGGAAACTCAAAGTGAAATCTATGGGAGAGAAATATTACAGACAATTTGTTGCTAAGTCCCTCTACTATACAATGGCAATAAATTTGTACCTTCCTACCAACCTACCGACTAATACACGCGAGTACGCAAACACTATATAGTTCATGTAAATAAAAAAGTTAAAAGTCTATTCTGTTATTCTGCGCATCAAAAATCCCACTTTGACTTGAACACCCCACAAAACACAATGCTGTGCTAACATTTACTCGTTTTCCAGAACTAAAACAAGGATAATCTCACTAGACCAAAAAGTGTTATGGGATCAAACACAGTGCTAAAACGTGTTTCTATTCTTTTTTAATTTTATAGACATTTTTGTGTCATTTATTTACTAAACTGGCGCAGCTTGACACGATGCTAGCGGTGTAAAGTGGAACCATAGTGGAGTACATCTCATGAGTTTGATATGCTGCAGTGCGACACACACACACACACACACACACACACACACACACACACACACACACACACACACACACACGCGCGCGCCCAGTCCTCTCATTAGACTTGGTGAAATGGGATTACTGGCCCAAATCCCTCAACAGCAAAGCGAACAGCAAGACGATCTGTTGCCTAGCAGAAATTAAGTGGCTAAAGCATTGCATAAGACATTACGCACTGCTTACTCTAGCTTGGATAGCTAGATAGCTAACAAAGTTTGTGTTTTAGTCCCAGTTAAACCCAAACGTCTCACTTTACTTCCCCACAGTAAACATCACACTGTGAAAGCTCTCTCAACACTGTTGTGGAAAAACTTTAAGGAGGGGCTAATACTTATGTAAGATCCTGTAACCTGCGGCGTAACCGCGGAGCCAGTGCTGTCCTGTGCATTATTGAAAAGGTGACCATCATGAGGATTTAACATCACTGCTTTCACAGATAAACTTCTTCCTTTCTATAGTGCTTAAAAAAAAAAAAAAAAAAGGAAAAGTGGGTAAATCGAGAGAGAGAGCGTGAGAGACAGAGAGCGAGAAGCAGAAATGGGGGGAAAATTGTTTAAAATGGCTTAAAATGGCTGGAGAGCAGGCGAGATTACATTACCTGCCTATCACTCAGACAACTGAAAGCCAATTTCCCATCTCACTGGTGAGAAAAGCAAGCGAAGGAAGCATCTACGTCGAGGCTAAAACAAGACTTTCACAGCAGACCAGATGAGCCTCGCGTTCCATGCTGGCGCTAGCAATCGTTCAGTTCCTGAAGTCCAGGTCGAATCGTGCCTTTGTGCGGATGATGAACTAATGAGAAAGAGTTGAGTCGTTGAGTTTGTTAGTGTTTAGCCAAACTGGCCACATGCCAGGTCTGTAATTCGGACGACACGCCCGCTGTTGCTACCGTAGCGCTTCAGCGCGAGTCATTTTTCACTCGCTAATAGCCGCCGTCGCGCTGAACATTTCACTAAAAGCCTCCCAAGTTCATAATATCAGACTTTTTCCTTTACCTTTGTTGGAATTCATTACTCCAAGCTCCTGCTTTTCAATCCCCTGACTAATTCTAAAGCCTAATTGAGAAACTCACCGTCTGGAAGATGACATAATGGTTTGCTGCATGTTTAGTTTAGTTTAGGTTTTTTTTTTCTTCTTCTTTTTTTTCTGGTTAGAGATGAGAACATATTGCGAGGCAGATTGAGACTGAGACTACGTGCCTTCCAGATCGGCCATTAGACACCGAGCTGTTAAGCAACCACATGACCAGTGAGAATAATCAACGACGCGCACCGAGCTTCATCACTTTAAAACGTGCAACTGGCACGAATATGCTTAATCCTTTCTGCTTATTTTTGTCTGTTGTTCCTGAATCTCTACATGAACTACGCTTAGTTTTGTTTGTCCCCATTCCCTTTCGACTGTAAGCCATCTCTTGGTACTTAATACTTGGTCTGAAATCGGAATTATAATCTGTTACCATGACGGAGACGCTAGCAGGTTATCAGCCAACCAGAAAATCCTCAGCTACAGTATGATAGCAGACGGAAATGATGTTTAGAACTTCCTTCAAGAACTTGCCAGACTAAAATTGACTCTATTAGTACAACTCTGGACATCCAGATGTGCTCAAAATATGGCAGCCAAACTTGTTACCGGTGTACCAGGTGTGTTGGGTAATCTTGTGTACCACGTCGTCTGGATTGCTAGGATAGAATCAGCTGTTAGTGCATTAGGAGGTAGATCTACAGACTGTTGGGTTTGTTACTAGGCTACCAGGTGTTTTAGTAGATGTTCATGTGTTGACCCCGAGCTGTGGCACCAGTTGTGTTAGGTGTGCCACTCGTTTACCAGAACTTGAGGTAAGGCACCAGAATACCAGTTGTGGTATCAGAACCTCAGAACCTGAGGCAAACCTTAGTAAACTAAACCTTAGGCCACCACATTAGCAGTTGTGTTAGTACAACCTGAGTCTGGCAACGGGTTACCAATTGTGTTACAGATGTTAAGGCGTGTCACCAGTTTTAATAGTCGTGTTAGCAGAACCTGAGATGTGGCACCAGTTCGACTGTTGTGTCATTATTTGAGGTGTGGCACCATATTGCATCATAATCCAGAGTGTTTGGCACCAGTTTTTCGAATCTTAAGGTGTGCTATTACCTTAGTTACCAATTGTGTTATCAGACTTTTGTATGTATTATCAGTTCAGTAGGTGAGTTACCGGAACGTTTTTTGAGTTTTTGAGGAGTTCCAGGTGTATCACCACACCATTCTCAGTGTTCGCAGTTTACCAGGTGTGTTTGCAGACCTTCTTCCTTCAGGTGTGAGCGTGTCTTAGAACAGTGCCGGGGTGTTTAGCAGATTTAAGTAGATTGGTAGAGCGTCAGGTGTGTTAGAAGAGCTCCAGGTGTGGTGAGAGTTGGCCAAGCGTGTTGGCAGACCGTCAGGTGTGTAAGCGCAGCGTCAGAAGTCACTGCACATTGCCAGGTGTGTTAGCAAGCAAGCAGATGTGCTCTAAAAGGACTACACTTGTGTTTGCAAATGGCCAAGTATGGCACCCCATCAGCAGGACTTGTTGTTTATGGAAAAAATAAGGAATCATATCGGATGTAACATCGGATTAAAGTTCGGCTTTGTAATGTGGACAAACCAATTAAAAGTCATCGTCAATTAAGACAGGCCACCGTTAACAGACTTTCATTAATACAACCCCCCGCCTTTGGAGAACTCAAGCTACTAAGGTGTTAGATATGCACGAGGTAACCTGAAAATAACGATGCTTCCACTCCCGTGCTGTTGGCTTACTGACGGCTAAGTACTCCAGAAGCGCCTTCTCCAAAAGATCAGGGTTATTTTAGCTTTGGGCCAGTGTAATTCTCACCCACTTCATGCTGCTGCACTGAAGTACATTTTTCCCTGTTGCTGGGCATTTGTTTAAAACTAAAAAAAGAAGCAAAGTGTTATTTTTTTTTTCCTCCCGACTTCTGCTACTTTCTTTGCCCGAAGCAGATCTGAAGTACAGAAAAGTAAACAAGAACAAATTTTCTGTTGTTGTTGTTGTTGTTGTTTTTTAATCCACTGTCTATTTCTAGACATCCTGGGGGCTCGGCATATGGCTGCTTTTCTGGATGTTTCTGTCAAATATGTGTTCATCATCAGAGATCCTGAGAGAAATCCTGCTTTATAAGAGAAGAGAACTGCGAATGATTGAATAGCAAACGTATTACTTTCCACACAAAAGCTCAGCGTTCCTCCAGGTTACTTGTTCCGTACTTGAAGGTCGTGAGAAACCGATAGTGTTGGTGTTTCTCCTTCCAAAAGAGCTCGTAATTATTTTTACTGCTTTCGAAGAGAATTGAGGCTGATTGAGGAAAAAAGGCGTTTTTTTTTCTTTCTCCTCCACACAGGAAGCTCAACGTGAAAATCACGTATCCGTATTCCGATGGTTTTGAAAACGCGACACCGGGTTCACGTTCATTTTTCTTTAAGAAGAGCTTGTAATCATTTTCGCTGCTTCAGAAGAGAACCGTGACTGATTTTTCTCTTTCTTTCTCCGAGACTCTTTTTTTTTTTGTTGTTGTTGTTGTTGTTGTTCTCTACGCAGAAGCGCAATAAGCCGTAATGTTTCCGTACACGGCGACGTTGAGGAACTGATCGTGTTGCCGTTCGTCGGTTGCTCCGTGACACTTTTTGAAAAAACACATATTCGGGTTCTGGCGATGCTGTTCCTGTTTGTTCTGAGCGACTGCCTGGTTCAATACCACATAAAAACTACGTGTCAACTCGTATGAAAGGCGACAGCTGGTATTTTGCAGCCTCGTATCTCCAGAGTCCATAATTCGATCCCGAGCTTTAGTTTCTGTTTGCCTGGAGTTGTTCAAGTTCTCATCACTTTCCTGCGAAAAGTACGTAAGCTCCACAAGACATTTATTTATAAAATGATACGCTCATGCTATTAATAAATTCCAGCTAAAATCTTCCATTTGTACTTGAACCCAGGCTCACAACCTGTTCTGTTTTTTTTTTTTTTTTTCCCTCCTCAAACCAGCCCTCATCCTTCTGTCTCACGGCAGCTAAATATGGATTCAGCTAGGCGTGAGAGAAAGGCCTTTGCATCGAATTGATTTCTACGCTAATTAAAGGAGCCGTGAAGGGAAACACAGTTTGTTCTCCAGCTTTTCTTTCTCTCGCGCCCTTTCTAGCACACGTCTCTAATTTCGTCCTGCTTGGGAATAATTAGGCCCGGCTGCCAGAAAACATGAAGCGGCGCTGTTCGGTGATTTTCGGTCGTTTGAATTTGTGGGTGACGTTTCCCCATTTTCCACCATGCTTGTGAAAAGCGGCTTTCTTCTCCCTCTTGCCATGGCGACCCCGTGATTCATCGCTTTGAATTACCACCCGTAATGGGCCGTGACTAATAAGCAGCGGCGCATAAGGGTCTGATTTTAGAAACGGTTTGCTAACATTCGCAGGAAGTCCGTTCACGAGAACAGAGCCATCAAAGCGAGAGAAAAGCTCTGAATCATCCGGTGGACCGGCAGGGTTATTTTTTTCCTTTGTTGTTTAATTGAAAGAAAAAGAAAAATAGTTGTTGTTGTTAACAGGACAGCAGCGTGAAGCAGTGATTCAGCATTCCATGACCTTTGGGAGGCCTTTAGCTTAGTTATGCGACTGTAGCTCTTCCTGAAAAACGACGGACGAACACCTGGTCAGTCGATAATTATTCCTAAGCTTAGAGACTTTGAATCGGCGAGGTCGTGTGGAGTTCACGGTCTTTTCACGGCAAAATTGCTGTTTAATAAAGACGAAACAAAAGAGGGCGCTAAATTGTGGACATGAATAATGAGACGCATAACAGTAGGCTGTGGCATCTCTCACACACACACACACACACACGTTATAAAAATAATAGTTTTAATAACTACTAATATGCACAGTGTAGGTACTTCTTATTGTTCTAGAGAAAAGTTCAAACATAGCGTGAAATACAACAACACAATACAAACCTGTATCAGTCACAGCGAGGAGGCGTGGCCTCCAAAGAGGTGTGTTGCACGTGATTTCACACCAGATGCGAATGATTTGTCCCATGTCCAGGAATGATTGCTCTCCGCTCCCCACTCCTCCGGGAGGTGACAGATGACATCACATCTAAATAGCAATCTACATCCGTGTTCAAGTACGATTGGCTTTCACACTGATTCGTTCCATGCGCGAGTACGAGACATTTCCGGCGGACTTTGTGGTCCGGTTTCCTTGGAATCGGTCCCGGGTCCCCAATGTGAAAAACATTGTGAACTAGCGGTGACATCTCTGTCAGTCACTTCCAGAGAGGGAGGCGTGGCCTATGTGCTAGTCAGTCTCAACCTATTGAAGGAGGTGTGGTCTCTGTACCTGTCAGTTACCGTCAGATGGGCGTGTCTCCACCCCCCCGCCCCCCACAAGCCCACTCTAACCAATCAGACTGGAGGATTTTTTGTTTTTTTTGACATCTTGTCTTTCAGTTTGGTGTGTGATAAGAGCTTAGGTTTTTTTTTTTTCTTTCTCTTTTCTTCATCTAAATATGAAATATGAATAAAGCTGCATAGTTAGTGGTAGTATGCATTACATACTTCGCAAACTCTCCCATATTTTAATCCAACACTATGCATAAGCATCTGTAATGCCTGGACAACATGACATCATGTTCAGCTTTTATTAACGATGTGCAGTTTTAGAAAATCCATGCAGCCACACACTTTCTGTGATTGATGCATATGCTCAGCGCCCGGACAGGCAGCATGCCAGTCAGCGGGGCATCAGACGGCCAATCGCTCCAGCTCCCGGCAGCTAGTGGACATTTTCAGTGATGCAATCTCCTTGTAACAGAGAACCAGACACTTCAACTGACGAGCAGGAAAACTCTCATCTTGTCTCCGAGTCGGTGACCTTTGGCGAGATCTGTGAAACAGATGGTGAATATAATGGATCTGTGCACGTGCAGGTGCTGCTTGGGCTTTTAGTGATATTTAAAAGCCTGGTTAAAGCACTTGTAAATATTCAGTGCCTACCTTATCTCCATCAAGACTGAGACCTCCATTTCTGCTGGCAGCTTAACAGCATCTTAATGTGATTCAAGGACCCACATTCTCCCACGGAGTTGCCTTGGCAACAAAGTTCTCCATTTGGCTGATTATTTTATTTATTTTATTTATTTTTGTCCTGTGATGTAGGAAAATCGATAGTAAAAACCCTGAAGGAAGCATGCCAGCAGTTTCAGACAAGCCGTTTGTGCGTCCTAGTTAGCACTCGGGGACCTGAACGGAGCTAAAAGCTTGTTATTATTGACGGAACCCGTGACATTTTGCAAACACTGGCGGCTTGATCCTGATGGTCAGTGTCTGCCTTGTAAACATTTGAGCATGTTGTTGTTTGGCTGGTGCGCTAAATTGAATTGTGGTTCAATAATAGTTATTTTATAGATGAATGACAAAAGTGCACCGTCCGTCTAAAGCTGCTTTACATACAGAGTAGTGAAAATATGCGTGCATTTTGTCTCAGTCTCTCCTGAAATATGATGTCCATCTCTGAATATAGAAAGTGATGAGCAAAACATTTAAAGATAAAATAAATAGGGTTAAGAACAAACTTAATGATTAATTCCATTTAATTAAAAACAGGCCACGCCTCCTTTCGTAAGATTGACTGGCACACAGGCCCCACCTACTCCCTTAAAACTCTGTCGCACAGGCCACACCCTTCTTTATAATTCTGTCCCAGAGGCCACACCTACTTCCCTATAATTTTCTTTCAGAAGCCACACCTACTTTCCAATAAATCCTTCCCATAGGCCAAACTTATTTCCTTAAAGCTCTCTTCAAGAGGCCACAGCTATTTCCTTGTTCATCTCTTCCAGAGGCCACACCCACTTCCCTGTAATTCTCTCTCAGAGGCCACACCTATTTCACACCTATGTCACATGTCTGCACACGGGGCAAATGATCGAATCCCTGGTGATAATGTGGCAAAACTCCCTGTATTTCTCTCCCAGAGGCCACACCTACTTCCTTGTAGTTCTCTCCCAGAGGCCACACCTATTTCCCTGTAATTGTCTTCCAGAGGCCACACCTACTTCCCTGTAATTCTGTCCCAGAAGTCACACTTACTTACCTAAAACTCTATGCCACTGGCCACACCCTTGCTTTTAATTCTGTGCCACAGGCCACACCTACTTAACTATGATTCTCCCCCAGAGGTCACACTTACGTCCCTATAATTCTCAGCCTGACACCCACTTCATTAAGGCCACGCCTTCATCTCTTTATGAAATTTCTCAGGAATAAACACTAGTAACAGTTGCTAATTCATGAAATACGCATTTTATAAATGAATACAATAAACCTTACGTTCCTGCTCCTTTCCTCCGTCTGCACTGTATAAACGACTCCTGTTTGGTCTCAGACTTTTCATAGTTTTTTTTTTTTTTTTTTAAATCTCCCATTCTCACCTTTCAATCAGGGGGAAAAGAGCGTGACGGAGCTATTATTGAATAACTGCGGCTGTATAAGGACCCGCTGTCTTTATTGTCAGGTTCTCTCCCGGGGGCTGAAATGAAAGAGCGAGGGCGCTATATCTGAATGGATCACAGTGCGGATTCATGAGGTGTGAACTCTTCTTTTTCTTTCACTACCTTTAAGTCTCGGGAGACAGCGGCGCACAGAAAGTGGTTATTCTCAAGGACGTCGCAGATAGAAGTAGCGTTTTGACGCGGTTAGATTTAGACAGAATGGATGCTGAATTGTTTATAAAAGCTGCTCCACGATACACAGCAGCTTTGTGCTCATTATTTCCATATTTACCTTTTCTAACGTACGAGGCTTCAATGATAATAAACCTGCTGTAATAAATTCCGAGGACACAATTCAGCTTTTGCAATCATGATATGTCATAAAGTTAAGGATTTCAGTGTAGTACCGTGCATAAAAATCTTCTTCTCATCTCTCAGGTTTCGCCTCTGTGATGATCGTCACACCTTGGGAATTTTGTATTTTTCTTCCCCGAGTCAGTCAAGCAGAAACAGGAGCGCGCTTTGTATCCGAGATGACTTCTTCGAGGGATCAGCTCTCGTTTGTGCTGTAACGTCAAGAAAACTGACAGTTCTTTCTTATCACTCGCCGTATTTATGGATTTTATTGCCGCGGTGACAATTCTGCAAATCAACGTGAGGGGAGTTGATGGGCCGTCGCTTCTGTAGTCACCGTGTATTTAAATATCACTGCTTAAGCGGCTTGTCGTTATTGCACTACGACTCGATAATGATTCTCGTCGCGTATCAGACGTGTGTCACCTCCAGAAATGTATTTCAGGTGAAATAAAGCCCCAAATTAGCACAGCATTGCAGAGGATCAGCTTCCGCGCCTCATCTCCTTCTGCAGGAAAGTGACAAACAAAACGCGTAGTTGAAAAGACATGTTAAGGTTTACACATTTTATACAGGAGTTTTCCTAACCTTTACAACTTTGATATTTATTCTTTTGCGATTCTTTTTCACATAATTAGTTTATTTTACTTTTAACGTAATTTTTTTTTTTCAAATGTAGTGTGTTTATATTTTCCCCCATGATTTTACACTTTAAATATTTTTTTGCTTGATTTATTTATTTATTTTTTTTGCTTTGATTTCCTTTGACATGATTTTTTTTTTTTTTTACAATATTTCCATTTATTGTTGTGATTTTTTAAAACTGATTAGTTTATTTTTGTTTGATTTTCAAAAATATAAATGTAAAGATTTGTTTGTACAGGTAAATTTTATACCTGTTGATGTAATTTTATTTTCACGTCCAATTTATCCAATTAAAAAAAAGAGTTTTTCCTCCTTTACATTTTTTTTTTACATTTATAATATAATACATTTTATTATTATTTTTCTGCATGACTTTAAACCATACATAATTTTTTAAATGACTTTTTAAATTGATTTATTCCTGGCATAATGTATTCCTGATATATATATATATATTTTTTTTTCTTTTTTTTTCATATTTCTTTTTGAATTTTCTTCAAGAAAATATTTTTTTAAAAGATGTGTATTTCCATGTGATTGGCAGATAATTTCGCCAACATGATTCATTTCATTTTCCATGACAACATATCAAATGCACTTTTTATTTTCACACTATTCTCAAGTCAAGTCAAATTTATTTATAGCACATTTAAGAAGCAACTGAAGTTGACCAAAGTGCTGTACAATGATAAGAAAAAACAAATAAATAAAACCACTAGGTTGAAACAACATGAATGAAAGCAGCTAAAATTAAACTATATAAAAAGTAAATAGAATCAGTTATTTAATAAAGACAGTAATCAAATAAAATCATAATATGTATTCACTTATTTTCATTACTTTTTTATATATAATCAGTAAAAATGTCTCAGGCTGGAGAAAAGCCAGTGAAAAGAAGTGAACTTTTCAGTCTGGATTTAAACGTTTCTGATGTAGGTGCTGCTTTAATATTAAATGGTAAACCGTTCCATGATTTAACCACAGCGACATCGAACGCTCGGGCACCTCTGAGCTTTACTCTAGACCTTGGGACAGACAGGAGTAACTTGTCTGAGGATCTGAGATTTCTTGATTTTCTATGTCGCTGTAAAATATACAGAGATGTACAGAGGCACAAAACCATCCAGTGAATTAAAAACAAGTAATAAAACGAATCGGGAGCAGTGAAGTGGTTTTAATACCGGAGTGATGTGGTCGCGTTTGCGTGTCCCAGTTAAAAGTCAAGGCTCAGAAGTTGGGACGAGCTGTAGGCGAGAGAGAGAGAGGGGGGGGGGGTGACCGACTGATCCCTGTATGCAATTAAAAGTATGTACGGTATACATTAAAGTCGAGATGAAACATGAACTACTTTCTCAAAATTTGTGAATGATAAAAACGGCTTAATCGTAGCTAAAATTCTAGATTTAACCGCTGAGTTTATCAGTTTGTCAAATTTAAAATAATTATCAGACATTACACCTATACTTTCATATATGAAGTAACATACCTCCATTTCCATGCATTCTGGTGTGCCGTCTCAGGCCATGACACATTCACAGGTTTCATATAATAACATGTGACTTTGGTGTAATTGTCCCTAATAGGAATCGATCCAAGAGAGCATTTTAAGCTAAAAATAAAAATATAAAATGGCAGTAATTGTAGTGTAATTAGCCGTTAGCTATTAAACCATCAGGCAGTCCGAACCTTTGCGCTTGTCTCCAGCACAGTCGTAGGAAGTGACTCATCTTCATTTGGCCAGAATGTGTAGCTGCATCAGCAGCAGTGTCTGAGCAGGAAAGACGGAGATGCGGATTCGGTTGACGATCGTGGTTATTACACCGGAGGACTTTATTTCTTTTTTACTTCCTGTTTCTGCCGATGTAGAGAAATCGATACGGCTGACTGGGGATCAGACGGAGGGAGCGTCAGCACTCCGGCATATGAGGCCGATCAAACTTATCACAGTCCGAGTCGAGGACACTTCATGTCCCTTTGGGTGCACTGCCGCAATCCGTCGTACAATTACGCCTCTCCTGCAAATGAAATTTACTCTGAAATCCTCTAGAACGTTTCCGAACACGACCTGGTTTTCCTTCAGGGAGATCGTCTTTTCGAGATAGAAGCCATTTTCGGGGTGAGGGTAATACGTTATACGTTCCTGGCGTCAGGTTTAAGCACCGGGGTTCGTCCTTTAATTGGGGCATCAGTAATACCTGGGCAGGAGTAACACTTGTGTCCTCCTCGGGAGGGCTGTAAAGTGTGTGCAGTGTATGAGGTGTGGAGGGTTTTCTGCATTTTCCGCTGACTTTCTGCTGAGTTCAGATTTAACCCTTTTAGCAACAAATATCTTTATTTAGCAGAAACCTTTTCACATTCTTTTAAAATGACCTAAAAAGATGATAATGCTCTTGAATTACTTTGGAGGTTGTGGTTGCTATAGCAACAGCTTATTTACAGAGATTTCTATGAAGAATCCTCTGCTAATAAAAAATAGAATACATAATGAAAATATGATAGGTGATGTGGCGGCATTTTCTCTAATTAGATCTTTCTGTGATATACTGTAAATGGAAGGAGTCTCCAGTGTCAGCGCTTTGTAACAGTCAGAAGTTAGTCTTCTTAGCTGTAATAGAGAGCTTTAATAAAGAGAAGCTTGTTTATAGATGCTCTAACATTTGCTAGAAGAGGAACTAACTTGTAATATGAACATTAAGTGTAAAAATAAATGGATGAGTAAAATAATGGGACGATTGGCAGACAACACGGGTGAATGCAAGGGCATACTGTATGCACATCAAAAGACGAAAACAAAAAAACAGAATAAACAAACAAAATAAATAAAGAATCATAAGTTGAGTGACAGGATGACTAGGGAAATGTGCCATAACCCAACACGCTGTGCACAACATCTACATCTAGGCATTTGGCAGACGCCCTTATCCAGAGCGACTTACATTTTTATCTCATTATACATCTGAGGGTTAAGGGCCTTGCTCAAGGGTCCAACAGGGACAACTTGGTGGTAGAGGGACTTGAACCTGGGACCTTCCGAACCGTAGTCCAATGCCTTAACCACTGAGCTACCCCTGACCCCACAACTGAAGCTTAGCAACTAAACAGAGAAAATCACGAAATTAAATGAGAAAACTAATTACTGGTGAAATGCAATACAGGTGAATGTGGTGAACAGGGCATGTGATTTGTTCTGAACTGATGGGAAGTGAAGTCTGAGGGACACACTCACACACACACTACAGCCAAGGGACATCATTTCCCATCTTGGTCAAAGCCAATAGAATCTTTTAATTAAATAAAAACTGTAAACATTACTGGTTAGCACCATGACCTCTGACCTTCAGGGTCAGGGTTTGAATCCTGCCTGTGGGCTCGGTGTGTGTGTGGTTTGCATGTTCTCCACATGTTTGGTGGGTTTCCTCCAGGTTCTCTGGTTTCCTCCCACAGTCAAACCACGTGCAGGTTAGCCTAATTGGCATTTCCAAATTGCCTGCAGTGTGCGAGTGAGTGTGTGCTTGTGTGTCCTGCAAATGGATTTGCACTTCATCCAGGGTTGTACCCCACCTGGTGCCTTAGACTTCCCACGACCCTGCACAGGTTAATTAAGCACCATAGAGAATAAATGAGTCAGAGGAACTCAATAGCAGGTTGCACATAACATCATTAAAAAAAAAAAGAAAATCTATATATATATATATATATATATAGTTAATTATGAACTACAAAAGCAGAGAAATTGTCAAGTCTGGTCAAGTTTTATTGAAGTTCCTCTTTAATGGAAATAAACTGGGTATTTTGTTTGATTCCTAAAATAACACCAACAGCCACTCAAAGAACACAAAATCTGAGAATGCCCTTTGTTTAATCATGGTAACGTCAACATTGGAAAGCACAGGCAACTCTTCTTAAACGTTATTTGATGAGCTTCTGGTCCACTGCACGCATATGCATTCTGTCACTGATGGATGTCTTTGTGTCTGGTTTGTGTGTGATGTGCAGGACGAGGAAGCTGATAAACCATGGAGCGGCTCGTTTTGTGCACGATATTGTTGGGGGTTCTGGTACGAGGACAGCAGTGCCCGGGTCGATGCATCTGCCAGACCATCTCACCCACCCTGACCTTGCTTTGTGCCAAGACTGGACTCCTGTTCGTGCCGCACACTATCGACCGCAAGACCGTGGAGTTGAGGCTGACGGACAACTTCATCACGGCTGTCCGCCGGAAGGACTTTTTAAACATGACAAGCCTGGTGCACCTGACACTGTCCCGCAATACCATAAGCCAGATTGCACCTCATGCCTTTGTCGGACTCAAATCCTTAAGGGCGCTTCACATGGATGGCAACCGACTAACCGATATAAAGAACGACCAGCTGAAAGGTTTAGTGAACCTTCGGCATCTCATCCTGGGAAACAACCAGATCCACCATATCGAGCCTTCCTCCTTCGACGAGTTTGTATCCACTATCGAGGATTTGGATCTGTCTTACAACAATCTGAGGACGTTACCGTGGGAGGCTATAGCCAGGATGACCAACATTAACACGCTAACTTTGGATCATAATCTTATTGATCACATAGAAGCTGGAACTTTTACTCTACTTACCAAACTGGTCCGCTTGGACATGACGTCCAACCGTTTGCAGAAACTTCCCCCAGACTCACTCTTCCAGCACGCTCAAGTGCTGTCTGATCCTAAGGGTTCCTCTAGTTCCTCTAGGCTCACGGTGAGTTTTGGAGGAAACCCACTCCACTGTAACTGCGAGTTGTTGTGGTTGCGCAGACTCACCCGAAAGGATGACCTGGAGACTTGCGCCTCACCTGAGCATCTCATGGACAAATACTTCTGGTCTATTCAGGAGGAGGAGTTTATCTGTGAACCCCCGCTTATTATCAAGCACCATTCCACTAAGCCGTACGTGATGGAAGGCCAAGGCGTCACGCTCAAGTGTAAGGCCATGGGCGACCCAGATCCTGCCATTCACTGGCGCTTTCCTGATGGAAAGCTGGTCCACAATAACTCGCGTACCATCCTGTATGATAACGGCACTCTGGACATCCTGATTACAACCCTGAAGGACAGTGGGGCATTTAACTGTGTCGCCTCGAATGCTGCCGGAATCGCCACAGCAGCGGTGGAGATAAACATGATCCCACTGCCGTTGTTCGTCAACAACACCAACCACATGAAGGAGGCTGACCCTGGCCTGTCTGACATCACCACCTCTACCAAATCTGGCAATAATGACACCAAGCAACAGGACAAAAGGGTGGTGGTGGATGAACTGACATCCAACTCAGCCATGATCCACTGGCCTTCAGAGCGACACATTCCCGGAATAAGGATGTACCAGATCCAGTATAACAGTACTATGGATGACACTCTAGTCTACAGGTAAGGAAAATAGACTATTATTATTATTATTATTATTATTATTATTATTATTATGTATTTTATGGCAAAGTTCTTTTATGGCTGACTTTATATACTGCTTATAGAAATATATAAATATAAATATATAATTTTTTATATAAGCCAGATCGCAAATGTGTTTATTTCAGAGGTGGACAAAATAGACAAATCCTTTACTTTGGTAAAATTATACAACACTTAGTTCTAACCAGTTCTTTTGATTGGGTTCCATGAGTGGTAATAATAGACAGTAACCTCACCGGGGCGTTTAATTATATCCATCACTTGGCGTCCCAGGTGTCCTACACTTATTAATTAGACTATCTGTCTGTTCGGTCCGCAGTACTGAGGAGAGAGCAGCTGCCTGCCAAAAACCCACATTCACATCACGCTGTCTTCTTAATAATTGCTTATAAATCATTCGGAATTGCCTCTGTGTTCCTCTTACGTGGTGGTTGTGGAACTGCTGTATTAAAGCAATATCACACTGGAGGTTGTGATGATGTTTTACTGAATGTCTGTCTGGATGTGATGTCTTCAGTACTCGGGATGCTCCCTCATGTCTATGGGCACTTTACAGCCACTGCTGTCGAGGCTGATATTGTTTAAGTAGATAAAATATTAGACAAAGGAGATGAAATATTACTCATGTAAAAGTAGAAGTCCAACATTTACATTTCTACTCGATTAAAAGTACAAAAGTAAAGTACAGCTAAGTGAAAAGTGTACTTAAGTACAGTAACAAAGTAAATTTACCTCCAGTATGAAGGTAGATTTATTTCATTTAAGTTTGTACCTTGTTTCATAAACTGCCCATATAAGATTAGTTGTAATGGAGTCATTTTTCATCATTCATTTAACTAAACCGTGCTGCTTTTGCTTCATTTTCGAAGTCTTCCCATTCAAGTCCAGGTCTTGTTCTCACTTGGTTTTGATAACCGTCACCCTTCCCCTAGTTTGCTTGCATCAGATCTAAATGAGATTGTGTGATTAGCATTTTATATGCTTAAATTTGTGTAGATCCACTGTTTTCTAAATCTCAGGGATGATTATACCGGCAGTAAATGATGTCCAGAGTGTCCATGATTCAGCAAAATGTCTGGTTTATTGGTGTCTGGATTTCCTACGGGGTTAACTGCATAAAGAATGAAAATACATTGCTTTGGAATATTTTCAGGTTGGAAAAAAATCAATTTGCTAAGGACATGCAGCTATTAATCACAAATGTTTTGGCTCATTAGCTGCTCGGAGTAACCTTAGATCAGATACAAATCAGACAATATGTCATGATTAAACATGAGCAAGGCTCGAACTTAACCACAAATCAGAGACTTTCTGCTGGAACGTGACACAGTTTGGAGTATTTTATGGATAAAAATAAAATAAAATGGAAAGATTTGAAAACAGTAAAGTGCCTCTGGTTCAGTAGAGCTGAAATTGCTTTGTGGAGAAAAAAAATAAGCCTAAAAGGAAGCAGAGTGCGTCTCATAAAACAATGTAAAACAAGCATCTTAAAATGCCACAGTCATAAAATTACTGGAAAGCATCAGTTTTTTGAAGGAACAGATTTTTTTTATGTAGACTGGTTTCACAAACAATGAGGCAGATTTATTAAATGACAGAATGCTGGTCTGTAATTAACAAATATAACAAGGCAGTGAATCTGAACATTGAAATAATGAGCGTCTCGCAGATTTAAGTGTCAAGCAAATACAGTATCATAATAAAAATTTTTTTTGCTTGTTTTACATTCTATAATTAAGGCTAGAATCTGTAGAAGAATAATTTAATAACAAAAACATTTTAATAAAAACATAATAGATTTCCCAATTAATTCTAATTGCCGATACAGAGACTTTTTTCTTTTTGTATGTAAATTAAGTCTCAATAAACTGCTTAATTTAGCATTTTGGATTAAAGCACATGTCCGTTCTGTTTAGAAATACATGAATTAAATGAATTACATTTATAATTAAAATGTATTTCTTTTCAATTTAGAAAGTGAAATCACTCTCAAGAAAAAAATATGAAAAATCATTTTCATGACATGAAAGGAACAAGAAAAGAAAATAATGTTTTAATGTTTTAAAACAATAATATTTATATTAAACAATTTTGAAGTTAATATTTACCAGTTGGTTCCTGATGTACTGATATTTAAAAAGATATATTTTTTTATGTTGCATTGAATTAGACATATATAAATGTGCATAATAATAATAATAATAATAATAATAATAATAATAATTATTATTATTATTATTATTATTTACCCATTCAATGAATTGAATGTGATTAAGAGTTGTCAGATATAATTAATTTTGACAGGTGATTTTATATATATATATATTCTTACTTGTTTTTGTATAGTTTGTAAGAAAAAAAAAAGGTAAAAAGTCTTTTTTAAAAAAGGCCTAGAATTAAAATGGTAACTTCAAATGTCAGCTTTTTTTGGAATAATATATTAATTTTTTTCTTAACCCAACTATATTGCATTCATTTCTTCTTCTTTTTTTTTTTTTGGTATAAAAAAATGAACATTTCATTATTTCATTATAATTTCAAAATTTCAGTAATGCACATGTTTGGGAAAGTACCATTTTTGCATCTTGAAAAAATAAAAAACAATATAGAGAAACAAGACAAGCATTAAACAAGCATTAAATAAGGCATGATGTAATTGTAAAGGGGCGGAGCTTGAAGCTGTCTTTAAATTTTTTTTTAATTATTCAGTAGTCATTGTCGATTAAACAATTATTTAAAAACCATACATTTAAACAAAACACATTTATGTTAAGTTTTATTTATTAGCATTACTACAGTCAAAGAAAAGACATTTAATAAATGCAGTTCATGGAAAAATATGAAAAATAACTAATACCGTCATTCCTACCTGCTGCGTCTCATCTTACATGTGTAAACAGAGATGTCCATGACATTCCACAGCTAGTTTTACAAGTAAAGAACCATGAAATGATAAATTGACACGTCATAAACATTCTCTTGATGGATGAAGTTTGCGGCACAGCCTCACCATCACACAGTACATCTTACAATCTTGATTACTCACGTGTGTCCCGTTACGAATAAGTCCTAAAAAGGATAGATTCTTTGGGATCAAAGCATATGGGATATAAAAAGTAAATAAATAAAAACTGAAAGATATGCAAATAGTGTAGCTTTTCATTAACCGAAACGTCCCTTTTTGTTTCTCTCTAAAAGCTCAGAAGGATGCAGCACAATCTTTTTTTTCTTTACAATTTGCCCAAATGTCAGAGAGCTGGGAAGCTGGGAGAGTGTGTGTGGGCGGAAATGCCAGAAAATCATGTACGAGCGTGTTAATCACCAGCATCTCAATATTGGCAGTTATGAAGTGTTAGCCGATGTGTGAATGTGGAGAAAAAAAGAAAAAAAAACTAATTTATCAAGAGTCTCCCTGTAGGTGGACTTTAATAAAGCAAATACAAAAGCAGGGAGTTTTTTTAAAAGATTAAAAATCACATACGTTTCAGCATTAAATGAGAACATGGTATAATTTGCCTCCATTGGCGTGCTTGGCTTGGTGCATTCTCATAAGACACATGTTAAATGCCACACATAATTGAGATGATGCACTTAAGTCCAGTTAAAAGTGAAGATCTGGGCCAGGATTTTCATCTTGAAATGGGGTCAGGCTAATAGGTCGCCGTGTACACTGATGAAAACGCACTCGCTGCTAAAAGAAGAGCCCTGCATGGGAAAGTTCAGGCGGTTTTAAAGGCGTTAGGCGTATGGAAAAAGTGTGGCCGAGACTGTGTAGGAGAGGTCGTACTGACTTGAAGTAATGCCAAACCGTGTAGGAGGATGCTGTAGCATATAAGCAGCCTACGTAGAGTCAAAATCGAGCGCGAGCTTTTATTTGCACCAAGCTGGTGTTAACACTTTGGCAAAAAGACAAATATGATTTCCAACTCAAGGCTCTAATTCATATCCAGCACATTACACTGGCATCCTACAGCATCTCTGTTCATTCCTGCGCTCGGGTTTGTGCCAGTGAGGAGTTTCAAATGTTTCCTTGTGGAACATCCGGTTTCCTCCCACCTCCCAAAATAGGGCCTGGCCATGCAGAATTGCCCCGAGATGTGAATATGAGCGCGCATGCTGTCCTGTGATGGACCAGTGGGTGTCTTTCTGCTTCACATCCAATGTTCCCAGATTCTAACTAAGATGAAGCTCTTACTGAACGTGAATGGGCCGATTAGAAAAGAAGTCACATCCGATTTGATAGCAGAGCCCTTACCTGTGTCCTCATCAGGCTATCACTAGTCCAGCCATGTCCTACTCATTCTGTGCAAAAGTCAGGTTGAAATCTAACCAGATGTCACTGCCCAGCCTTGAAGATTAACCCTTCATTTCCATTTTTGTACAAAACAGCTCATGTCCTCATAGATGGGTAGCATGTGACCTCCATGTATAGCTTTCAACCTTATCATTAGGACACCAGCCCTGCAATCAGGACAGCGGCCCTAGCCTGCCCTGCTTCAGACTTTTCCATAGAGATTAATGTGAACACAGTTTTAGAAAACTATGAATAATTGGGAACAAAATAGGGTCATTTAGTTCCAAATAGAAGGAAGGGAATAAAAACTATATAGGTAAATTTGTATACATGTCAGATCTCTTGATTTCTGATTTGTGTTAGCATCATAACCAAATGTGTTTCTACTCACAACTTATATTTCTAATCCTAGTTTCTGTCCTGACTCTGTGTCTCTTGTTTCCTCCCTGACCGTAGGATGATTCCCTCAGAGAGCAAGACGTTCCGGATCAACGACCTGGCTGCGGGACGCGAGTACGAGTTGTGTGTCCTGGCCGTGTACGACGACGGCATCACGTCCCTCACTGCCACACGTGTCGTGGGCTGCGTCCACTTCCGCACTGCCCCCGAGACCGGCCAATGCCAGTTTGCTCAAGCGCAGTTCCTCGGTGGCACCATGATCATCATCATCGGCGGAGTCATCGTGGCCTCTGTGCTTGTCTTCATCGTCATCCTGATGATCCGATACAAGGCGTACGGCACAGCAGAGGCATCCAAAATCAAAGGTGGAACGTCTGGAAGCATCCACCACTCGAGTCGTGGGGCATCGAAGAAACAGGAGCAAGCTGGCGAGTCTCCTGTCGGTACAGATTGCCATGCTATTGCGCTACTTAGCCTTGAGAATGAGACTCAGGAGGAAGCCAAGGTACCGTCTCCTCCGGTTAACTCAGAGGTGGCGGTTTTATCTCTCGTACCTGCTCCACCCATTCCACCATCCCGCAGGGCAAGTTTAGGAGCCCCGCCGTCAGACGATGCCCAGACGGACAGCAGCCTGACAGGCTCCACTATGTCGCTTTGCCCCATGGGCACGGGCACAAGCGACAGGGACAGGAAGCGGACGCCGGCGGCCATTGGGCTGCTGCCCAGTGAGCTAGCCAGAGCGAGGCACCGCTTCTCCTTCGACGGGGACTATACGCTCTTCCAGAGCCACAGCTATCCAAGACGGGCCCGTGCCCGCCGCCACAAGTCCAGCTCACAGCTCGATGTCTCGCCCCCGACTGAGCGCCGCATCACGTTTAGCAGCAGCACTGAGTGGATGCTCGAGAGCACGGTGTGAACTAAGACGTACACGGTGCGGTCCCAAACTCAAAGCGCGTTACTAGCTACCGTCTTTATTTCATCAGTTATCACAGGTGAATTCAGTTCGACTTAATTTGTTACACTCCCATTAGTGCCCACTCTTGACCTCGATGGCACACTTGACTCATCTGCGCCCACAGTTTACTGAAAAGTTCCGTGACCTTGACCAGGAAAGAGCAGGAACCCTTAATGAAGGAGTAAATCCATCATGCACTCTCATGTTAAGCAATGTGACTAGCTTCTGTCAAAACAGTACAAACTGCTCTGCTGCCTTGACTTTTTTTTGTTGTTGTCAGGTCCTCGTCCCAATACACACTAGTAGTGCAACACCAGTTCAGTTTTGTGTCATTTGTGTTCTCCTCTGATTCCTGAACCATATGAAAATTCCCTCCAGGCACACTCTGCACACCGGGAGCCATTTTCCACCTTGTGTCAGTCAAATCCCACACCACTGCTACCTCGCAGGACTGGCTGTGTTTACTTTACTGCTAGTTGCCATGGTTTTAGAGTGATATCCACACGAGCTAGCTTGATAATGGATAAAAATAACACATTTGATCACAAATCCCACATCCTTCCGCTGAAAACAGTAATTCAGGAAGGACGTGCTTGTGTTGAAAACTCATCCGTGAAATGCAACACTGTCTCGTGGCGTCAGAGTGACCGTCAGAAATAGACTTAGATGCACGAGAAAACAAAACAAACACCGATGCTGTTCAAACACTTGAAGCTTTTAGCCGTAAAGCGAGCCTCATCTCTCGGCTCAGGATTTCAGAGTAGGTTTGGTTATGAGGGACAGAAACAAGTCTTACATTTCGCTCAACTTTGTTGCATCGCTTTGTTGCCCCGCCCATTTTGCGTAACTATAATTGGCGATAGGTTCAGTTAGGGGTTTCGTGGATTTCCAATGCTTGGGTCAGATTACAGACATCACATGTTCAATTTTTTTTTAGCGGTAATCTTTTATATTTTATTAACTAAATGAGTTAATTTACCGGAGTGGTGCCTCTGGTGGGGATTTTTAAGTGACTCGGAAATGGGAGGAGTCAGATGCGTGCCTGATGAAACAGACTTGAAATGGTCCATCAACAAGGAAGAGGAATAATGTGAAGTCGAACAGAAGTGGGAGATGAAATGAAAAAAGAAAAGAAAACTGTAAACTGTTAAAAATAAACAAATTCATTCATTCATTCATTCATTAAAATATTATTATGTCCTTAGTAGAATCCAGCGAACGTGGCCGACAAATTGATAAATAGCGCAATGGTGGATTTCTGTTTTAACTTTTACTTATCGTTGTTGTAGGTCAAATATAGTTTTTTGTTTTCTTTAATGTTAGCAACGTCAGACAAACATTAATAGACTTTATTTCATATTAATTAACATAATAATTAGCATTAGCGTGTCTCGCAAGTAAGAACCTCGGAAGGAGGCGGGGTTTCCAGCAGGTGAAGTAATAATGAAGATTTTGAAAACTCCGGATTGAGATACCGATTACTTCATTTTCTTGGAAACAACAAAGAACATCTTTGATCTTTAAGATGAAGGTCGACAGGTCTGATGACATCATGCATTGCTCTAGAAGCAATAAAAAAAGTTTACATCAGAAAAAAAAAAAGAAAGTTTACCAAAGTGATGCTGTTTGGATTAAACATGCAGTGTGAACATAAATCAATCTGGAGACAGAATCTCGGTTTATACGTTGGTGCTATTGGAGTTTTCATTTTGATAACTGATGGAAATAAAGTTTCAGGTTTTGGGATCTTGATATAAACACACACACACACACACACACACACACACACACACACATAAACGTTAGTTTTTCCCCCCACGTGTGTCCTGTGTTGTCCATGTTCAGTGTTTTAATTGAAAAAGCACACTCTGGCTCCGTTCTGCTTCAGACACAAAGAGAAAGAGAAAGAAACGGTTGCCACGCCCTTTCCCATAATGCAGCGGTGCCTTATTCCTGAACGTGTACCTATGGAAGATGTGCTGCTCCGTGTCCATTCAGAATTCATACATGACATCCATGCTTTTGTTTAACGCTTATTTTTCTATGTGATGCCACGGCGAGAGGTTGGTGGATACAGTACGTGACTGCTCGGTGTTCTTTGCGCTCCTTCACAAACAAAATACGATGAAGACGATGATGACGAGCGATCAACGTCAGCGCGAGAGTCAGCGTGCTCCCGCGTGTTTGATGGCTTCAGATGGCTTAATGCACAGAAGACACGAGATACAGAACTCCAGACATGCATCGGACCAGTCTACACGACGCAGATCGATAAAAAAAAAAATTAAAAAAAGGAAAATAATATTAATAATTCATACAGACACCGATTGCATTTATTAGAAAAAGGAAAACAAAAGAAAAAACAAAAAAATGCAACGAGCCTGGGAATTCCCGTGGACTCTTTCAGCCAGGATGGACTACGTCATGATGAATATCAGAGAAAGGACTGAACGATCGTCATCCGGATTGTATCTGGCTGGTCTAGATTAAAACGAAACAAAACAAACAAAAAAAAAATCTGCAAATGCAAAATACATATATGAATATATTCCGAACTATCTCTGTACGTGTTCCAAATATGTAAAGTCATAGGTGACGTGACTTTTTACACAGCATTCTGGGTGATGGCTGCCAGTTTTTACATTAAAAATCTGCGTCGTCACATCCTCCTCCTCCTCCTCCTCCTGATTTAGTTTATTAAAGTTTGGACCACTTAACTTGTCTGGAATTTTACTATGTGTGTGTGTGTGTGTGTGTGTGTGTGCGTGTGTGTGTGTGTGTGTGTGGACATGTCTTTTTGGATCAATGGGATATACAATAAAATCTATCTATATTCAAGGGGTGTAAAGTCAAACCAGTACGAATGTGCATGCAGAAATCTCTCATGAACGAAGGAGGTTGACATTTACAGAAGATTTCGAGCGCAGTACGGCGTGTCGAGACTCATAGCCGCAGCAAAACATTTGAACGGTGCAAACGTTTTAAAGAGCCCTGTACATCCATCTGCAGTCATTCCCGTGAGCATTCCGTCAGTGGAACGCCAGCATCGTTAAAGGGGTTCCTGAGAGGCCGGTGTTTCATGGCTCTGTACTGAGGGAACTTTCCACCTTGACCGTATCCAAGCACCAATGAAACACTGGGATAAGTGCATTAGTGTAGCCGAGGATTATATCGAGAAATAAAGGGTTTTTACTAAAGAGTTAAAACGTTTTAAAATAGGGTAAAGAGTTTTTATTCTCAGAACCGTGTTCTGTTATTCTGTACAATCAAAAGTCCAGTTTTTCCATAAAGACAAGCAAACAAACAAATGAATAAAAAGATCCCAAATATAAACAAATAAATAAAAAGAGAAACTAATTAAATTACACACAATGCATAATAATATATTGACAAAAACAAATAAGTTAAAGCATAAACACATTTTTATTAAACTTCATACTATACTTTATACTTTATCAGTACTTGTACTTTAAATCAATACTAATGAAACGTTTTACTTATTTTACCATTTTAAATTCCTTACACATTTATAAAAGGATCTTAAATAATTAGGTCATATTCCTCAGTGTTAAATTTTTAGATGAAAAATACAAAATATTCCAAATGTGCATTTATATAATAATAAAATAAGCACAATAATTATCTCGTCATTTTTGTAAATAAAATTAATTTTGTCACAGAAAACAAAGGCAATTTTTTAAAGCTTCAAATTTAATGAATTAAACTAACAAACAAAGACAAATCAAATATAAAATATAAATAAAAACAAACTACATTTATGAAAAAGTTATATATACTGTAGATACCAAGCCAACTAGCAAGAAAAAATATCAAAATTATTCTAAATGTTCAAATTTAAATTATATAGAATTTGTGTTTAATGTGTAATGTATGGAATTATATTACTTTATTAAAAAATAAGTATAAGTAAAATTTACAACATAGAAAATTAAATGGCAGTTAATGAAACTAATAATTATGTAAATGTTAGTTGTATATATATTTGATGGGTTTTTGCTGCATGTTGTTTTGTTTTTCAGCGCAGCAACTTAAAACACATGAACAAAATTTGGAGCCAATTAACATGCTAAGTACCGCTCGCTAATTACCCACTCACTCACTCTCTCACTCTCTCGCTCGCTCGTTCACTCTCTCACTCTCTCGCTGTGTTTACTGAAGAGCACCAAACATCACATGTTTACTCTCCACTCGTGTTGCGCCCTGCAATTAACCAAAAACCCTCAAAAACATTCAGTCGTTATAAAAAAGAATGAGAAAATCACACAAATATTTCCGATCGATTAGTGCTGAATAACACTTAGAATAAAACGTTCAGAATCAACTGCTGTCTCCAGGAATCAAATGTCTTCAGTCAGGTTTACAATTAAAAACAACATCAAAATGGAAGATTTTATACATTAGAAAAACCCATTAGACAAAAATGTGAGTTTTTCTAAAGTATTTTATTTATTTATTTTTGTTAGAAAGTGTTGATTAGTAAGAGCACACAATTCATCAAGTGTGCACGGGATAATTTAATTTTAACTTCTATATGTACTTACACATTTATATTTATCTCTAGTAGATAATAATATTGTTTGATGTTTAGAATCATCAGAATTATTTAAAAAATCTAATACTGATAATAAAACTGAATAAAAAACATTTCAATATTAATAAAAACAGTATTCAACAGTATATAAATCACGATTTATGCTTTATGAGAGATTTAAATACTTGTTGTATTAAGCTTTAAATAGAATAACCTGAAATATTAATATCATTTACCCACAGTACAAACTAAATTTTTTTGTGGAAATTTTTGGAAATGCCAGTTGGTCTAATCTGTGTGATTGTGGGAGGAAACCAGAGGGAAAAAAAAAAAAAAAACATGCAAACTCTACACACACCCAAGGCAGGAATCAAACGTGTTGTGAGATATATACAGTATACTGGCAGACCTCCAAACTTCATGTGGCCTCCAGATTAGCTCATGAACATTGCTTAGAGAGCTTCATGGAATGGGTTTCCATGGCCAAGCAGCTGCATCCAAGCCTTACATCATCAAGTGCAACGCAAAGGACCAGATGCAGTGGTGTAAAGCACATCGCCACTGGACTCCAGAGCAGATGGACGAGTCTGGGTTTGGCGGTTGCCAGGAGAACGCTACTTCTCTGACTTCATTGTGTAAAGTGTAAAGTTTGGTGCAGGCGGGATTATGAGCTGGGGTTGTTTTTCAGAAACTGGGTTCTTAGTTGCAGTGAAGGGAACTCTTAATGCTTCAGCATCCCAATACACTTTGGACAATTTCATGCTCAGAACTTTGTTGGAACAATTTGGGGACGGCCTCCCTCCTGTTCCAACATGACATGCACAAAGCGAGGTCCATAAAGACATGGATGAGCGAGCTCGGTGTGGAAGAACCTGACCGGCCCGCACAGCGTCCTGACCTCAACCTGATAGAACATCTTTGGGATGAATTAGGGGTGGAGACTTCTCGCCCAACATCTGTGTCTGACCTCACAAATGCGCTTCTGGAAGCACACTCCTAAAACTTCACAGAGGAGCTGAAGCTGTTATAGGTGCAAAGGGGGCGGGGCCAACATTATGTTAAACCATACGGATTAAGAATTGGATTTCACTCAAGTTCATATGCATGCGAAGGCAGGTGAGCCAATACTTTTGTCAATATATAAACACACACACACACATAGATAAAGAAAGTAAAAAGTGAAAATAAAGATAAAAAAAAAACACACAAATGAAGAAAATAAAATATTAATTATAATTATTACATTAAAAATACATTATATAGGCAGACAATCAGTAAAAGATTCAGTGAGTTTCTGTCTCTCTGTCCTCAGTTTTGGGTCTCAGGTGTTTGATTCCAAGTCGAGTCAAGAGGTTTTGTATTTAATTTAATGTATTTATTTATTTATGTTTTTGATTGGGAATGTACTTTGGACCCTGAGGTTTTCACAGCAGTGTACAAAGTACACAAATCTTGTGCTTGAGTCAAAGTAAAATATTACACAAGTAAAAGTAGATGTCTCTCTGTCTCTCTCTGTCTCTCTCTCTCTGTCTCTGTCTCTCTCTTTCTGTCTCTCTCTCTGTCTCTGTCTCTCTCTCTCTGTCTCTCTCTGTCTCTCTCTCTCTCTGTCTCTCTCTCTGTCTCTGTCTCTCTCTCT
>QMIH01000101.1:600056-615940 GCA_003987875.1 Clarias batrachus
ACAGTCTGTCCCGACAATCCATCCCTCACAGTCTGTCCCCACAATCCATCCCCAACAGTCTGTCCCCACAATCCATCCCTCACAGTCTGTCCACGAAAAACTGTCCCCCACAATCCACCCCCCACCGAATGTCCCTTAAAAAACTGCACCCCCCACCTCCGCCCCACTGTCCATTCCCCACAGTCTCCCTGCAGTTCAGTGTCTTGGTAAAGAGGGGGGAAAGCAGGAGGATCAGTCTAACACTGAACACAATGCTGCCACCACCATGTTTCTTGGTATTTAGACAAATAAAATACACAAATAAATAAAGATTTTGTTCTTGTTGCATTACTACCAGGGTTTTTTTTTCAATTGCTAAGCCACTGGAAATGGTACTGATGGCACAATTATCAAAACCACAACGACAGTCTATTGACCTGGTTCGCTATAAAATATAAACACATTCTCAGCATTACATAATTTTAAAAACACTAAAGAGACTGTAGTTCCTTTCATTAAACACATCGTTCATTTCCTGTCATTCTTTTAACAGACAGGGCCATTTAAATGCCATGGACCTTAGCACTTTACCCGTCCCCAGTCTGATTGTAAGTCATGGTTTGGATGACACTATGGGGCGATGTTGAAGAGACAGAGGACAAGGACTTATAGCAGCAAACATAACGCATGAGATTCACACTACTTTGCCTGAGGGGTCAGAGGAGGGTTCGGGAGACGGGGCTGAAGGTCCAGACAAATCTGAGACGCCTCACTGGAGCAGGTGTCACCCAGACGTGTCCTCCACACCGCGCTAGCGGCCTTACAGAACGCAGCATATTAGCGGTGTTAGCATTCATACTCTGTCTTCTTCTTCAGTTTTAATATTCAGATATTTACCCCTGAGTGATTGTTATTAGCCGCTCTGCGTTAAAATAGTTTCTACACAAAGCAATAGGAAACTAAACAGATTTGGCATGCAGATGATGAGTGTGTGCGCACGTGTGTGTGTATGTGTGTGCATGTGTGTGTGTGTGTGAGTGTGAGTGTTTAGGATTTTCAATTCATTTAGTTTGACCTTGAATAAGACAACGTTCTCATTAATGAAATCTCACGCTGGCGCAAAAACAAATTATTGCAATAAACAACTGGCAACATCATTATTTTTCTGTTGTCTTGCATAACAGACACAACAACCTCCGAGATTTGTGAGCAAATCGCAATAAATTAATTAAACAACCACAACAGCAAGAACAACATCAAAAGAGTTTCGAAAAAGTTTTCACTGCTGCTGTCTTTGCTCAGACAACTACATGATTTCTTTGTGTGTGCATTTGTGTCTGTTTGTGTGTGTGTGTGTGTCCTGTGATCTTGATTTTTTGTTCTTATTTTTGCCCTAAATATTTCATTATTTTCTATTGTTTGTCAATAAATAATTAAAATAAATACAAATATTTTCTCTTACAATCTTTTTATTGTTTAGTTTAATTATAATTATTTGTAATTTATTAAATATTGTTTTGTGCGGTACGATGTTGTAGTGATTAGCGCTGTCGCCTTGCACCTCCAGGGTCTGAGTTCGATTCCCGGCCAGGCTCGATTCCCGTCTCTGTGTGCATGGAGTTTGCATGTTCTCCCCGTGCTTGGTGAGTTTCCTCCGGGTTCTCCGGTTTCCTCCCACAGTCATGTAGGTTAGGCTAATTGGATTTCCAAAATTGGCCATAGTGTGTGAATGAATGTGTGTCTGTGTGTGTGTGTGTGTGTGTGTGTGTGCCCCGCGATGGATTGGCACCCTGTCCAGGCTTGTGCCCTAAGTCTCCTGTGATAGGCTCCGCCCCCGTGACCCTGAATACAGGATTAAGCGCTATAGATGATGAGTGAGTGAGGAAATATTGTTTTTTATTTTGTATTTTATTTATATATTTATACATTTTTAAATAACTCATATATTATTTAATCTTTATGTATTTTTGTGTCCCCGTGAGACATATTTAAATATACAATTTTCTAAAATTCATATTTTCAAAAATTCATTTTGTGTGTAAAATAATAATGACTAATTTTTTTACTTCATTCTGTAGGTGGCGATGAGAAAAAGAATTTTTTAAAACAAAAAATTATATTTGAAGAAAAATAAACATAATAATTTTTTTTTTAATTAGAAAAAAAAAAAAAACCTCTTAAACTCAGAATATTTTTTTATTTTGTCTATTTTTTGAGCGGATAAATTTAAGGTTAAAATTCATACTTTCTTACTTCAATATTTATACATTAATTAAATATTGCAGGTGTTTAGGGAACTTATTGGAATTATTTGTTTTTACAGTGGAAGTCTGCGGCAGCCGACCGAACTCACTTTACACATTTTATGATTTCTTTAGGACGCTCTCAGCTACCTTTAGTGAAATGTTTGTTGTTCTTCACTGAAGAACTTCAGCGTCAGTAACAGAGCACATCTTGAAACAGGTTGATAATAATATCTCGGTAAAGCGCCGCTGGATGATCCAGGATGTTAAACTGGATTTTTTTTACCATTTAATATCTTTTTCCCAAAAACCTTATTTTTGCTTCATTTTGTTCAATTCATCACCAAATCTACATTACAGATTCATTTGATTTCATCCTTCAGGAGCAACACATGTAAGTCGAAGAACAGGAAGTGAGGCCGATTTTTCAGCGTTGAGGTGTTTTCACCTTAAACTTGTCAAAGATTCGTACAGTAGTTAGCCACATGATCTAAAGTTAAAAAGCAACATTTGACTTTAACTTTCAACTGTAAATTTGGAAGGGCTCATGAGACAAATAAAAAGCAGCCTGACATTTGATTTCATATTTCGGTCGTCACTTCGGGAGCCAAGCTGATGGTTGCGGGTTTTGTTATTGTTGTTGTTGTGCTGAATTGTTTGTCTGAGATTAATGCAAATTTGAATTTACAATCTATTTTAGAAACTCCTCCGCTTTCATGATTTAAAAAAAAAAAAAAAAGAACTTTTAGCTTGGATGATCTGGTTGTACGATCACTTCCGTCTTCTACTTGTTACTATTTCCGGTACGACAACAGCGACGTTTAACACCTGACGTCTACAGAAACTCTCTTAAATCTTTCACTGATGTTCACTGGATCTGTAGGACGACCAAAAGCCCCAACAAGCAAATTAGATAAAAGATTTAAATTGTAAGCAGCATCATACAATATACACACAACTACAGAGACAAGAAACGGCTAACGTTATCACTGGCTAATGCTAACTTCGCTAACATCGAATGCTAGTTTAATTAATTAATTAATTGTATTAATTAATACTTATTAATAATGATATTAAAATGAACATAAATTTTTATACTCATAGTATTATTACTGTGTTAATGTTAAATGTTTATTCTCTAATACTTTAGTACTTCATTTTTTACAGCCGAAAACACACAGCGCGAGAATCGTTTAATAATTAATGCCGGTTTAAACATTACTGTATCTCCATTAAAAAATGATCATTAATTACATTTAAAAAGGCAAGTATTCCACATTCATCTTTCACAGTCCATGGGAAACTTGTGGTTAATCTGTTTTTAAGATGTGAAAAAGTAAACACGCCCCTTCCAGAGCAACCTTTCAACGAATTCATGCCTGCTTGTGGAGAGCCATCTCTCTCTCTCTCTCTCTCTCTCTCTCTCTGAGAATAAACGATGTCCTCTCTCTGACGGTCATCACTCTGTCTCTGTGATTTGTACAAGCCGTTAACGGCAGGCCTCGTACGCAGAAAAAAGAAAAAAAGAAAAAAAAAGGGCTGCAATAAAACCTACATTAAATTTGTATGGATTTTGATTCTCTCTGTTCGCAGACAAGGACAGAAAGTAAGTGTGTGTGCGTGTGCGTGTGTGTGTGTGTGTGTGTGTGTGAGAGAGATAGATGATGATAGTGTGTGTCCTTGTCAAACATTTCAATGGGAAAAAAATGTGATTACGGTCTCTCTCATTGTAAATTGATTCTGTGTCCTGATTGATCAGAAGCCGTTGATTAATTCTCTCCAGCAGCAGCTCTGAGTGAAGCGCAGGTTTACACACCTTACAGTTTCTGTAGGAACTGCTCCACTGATAATAAACTGATTCATGTTTTGTGAGGCAGATGTTTCTGTATCATCAGTGGAAGGAGTCTCCAGTGTCAGAGCTTTTAAGTTTGAAGTTCAATTTCAAAGAGAATAAAGAGAAGCTGGTGAGGGAACGAGTGCTGCCATGACACTGAATCTTACACCTTTATATATATATACAGTATATACAGTTACACCCACTGCATGTGTAAAACCTGCTCATGTTTTTAACAGTGTTGCTTTTCTGTTTTTTACACCTAGATTTGTGTAAATACAAGCTGGTTCTCTTTAAATTAAACACCAGAAGTGCTTTTCATTCACATTCTTATCTGTGATCGTAAACACCAGAAGCTCATCACTGCTGCTCCATGGGACTCACACACACTGAACAAATGGTATAAAATATATAACAATTACTTATTTATATCCTATTCATATTCAAAATACAAAGAAATATATTTTTAGAAATATATATATATATATATATTTTTAAATTCAAATAAAAAATATATTTTAATAATAAATCGAGAGTTTTTTTTCTTTTTAATGTTTCACATTTTTTGTCTATTATAATCAAAAGAATGTAATAAGAATGATACATTTTTAAACTCCAGATTAAATGTTGCAATATACAGAATAAAGAAAATATGCATAATATTTCAACAGACTATTTTGTATATTGAATTTTTAATGATTTACTTTATTATAAACTTACTAAAGATATCAGTAAGATTTATATTGTAGCAGGAAACATTGCAGGTCAATCAAAAAGTGACAACACATACCAATCTATCTATTCTATATGTCTATACTGTATTAAAAAAATTATTTATTTATTGGTAATATAAATACATATCCTACTGTATTTAAACATATTTAAAGGTGAATTTTAATTCTGATACAAAGTGCTGTTTAAACGAATGAGTACATATACGTACGTACACTGACCAGCCATAACATTAACGCCTCATTAACACATTAACATGATCAATTATAGCATCATTGGCACCCGAGTCTCACCCATGTGCTCTCACCCGTGCCCACATGGACCGAAGGCCAGCCTGCCCGCTCCGAACTATTGTCCCTGAGTGTGTGTTGCAGTCGGCAGTCAGAAGCCTTGGATCGGGAAAATCTTCAAATTCTAGGATTGTGCAAAAAGGATTAATTCAACAGAAAAGCCAATGCAGCACAAATCATCGAAAAATGTTAACACTGGTGATGATAAAAAATACACCAGAACACCCAGTGCAACACGGCCTCCAAACTCCACAGATCCCAATCAGACCGAGCCCCATGTGATACACCAGTCACACGGGTCTCATCCACGGAGGGTCACAGGCCGCTGCCATTTTTCTGCTGACAGACAGCACAGCACCCCCTAGAGGCCCTGTGGAGTCGTACACCTGATGGGACAGTGCCGCCCTGGTGGCAGAAGGAAAACACACACACACAATACTGGACTTAATGTTTTGCGTTGTAATGTTATGGCTGATCGTGTATATACACATTCCAAGATTTTTTATTTAAAAGATGAATTTATTGTTATGTTTCATGCAGTACATGCTGTAAAGACCAGAGAACAGTGGAGACTGAATTAAATTAATATTTATAAATAATGATAATTATTATTATTATTTGTATAAAAGTATATATAATTTTCATTTATTTTGGAACAGAAATAATAAAAAAAAAAAAAATGAATGAAATGAAAGCCACTACAGGTAGCGATAACATTAGCTGTCGGTTAAACCTCTCTCTCTTTTCCCCAATTTTCACCGTCAGAAAGCGAAGGATTTATTTTATTTCATTTAACTCGACCACTTTTCTATTTTTTTCCCCTTTAACCTGTGGGTTTCATTAAAAGGAAAATGAAGCGGCTCCATTAGAGGCCCGTGTTCTAGCCCTCGGCCTTCGCTCATTTCAACACTCCTGTGATCATATTCCTCCTCATAAAGTCACTATAGCAACAGGAAAGATGAAATTACTCACCTTTCAGAGCAGAGACACAGAGAGAGAGACACACACAGAGAGAGAGAGAGAGAGATCTCCTTTTGTTCGTATATTAAAGCTTTACAATTTCACTACATACTGATGATGGAATCAATCGCAACCTTGCAAAATTTCACTCCTCCGTCCGTCCCACCTCCTTCCTCTGCATCTGCCCTTGATACACCACAATCCCAACCATGGAAATGAAATGAAAATGAAATACAATGATGGCCTTTACATGGCTTACTGACCAAGGCTGATTTTTATATATACAATTAAAATAAGAAAAAAATATAATAATTGTACCAAGACATAATAATATACATTTTAGACCAACAACAAACAACAGATTTGCTATATATTTGTTTAATAGTTATTAAATTAGTCATTATTCATTTATAAATTAATTAATCCTTGAATCAGTCAATCAATCATGAAGAAAAACAAAAAATAAAGATAAATAAACGTTTAAAATATATATTTTCAACATTGTAATCTATATTATAAATTTTTGGACTAAAATGATAATTACAATAATAAATAAATAAATAAACATACTGTAAGGTAAGAACTGAATGACCAGGTTGCAGCTTAATGTTCTTTAGATATTAAAGTCACAATACTGCAGCATACAGATTCACATTTTTTGCATAACATTGATTCTAAACAAGCTAGCCTTTAAATAAAAAAAAAAAAAGTAAATTAGCCATGATAGCTATGGCTAGCTCCTTTTTTTTAGCTTACCATTTTACATTCTTTTTAAAGAGCACAAAAACAACAAATCCCTTCATTCAAAGTATTTAGAGATGTGCAAACTGTTTTTTTTTGTGTGTGTGTGTGTCTGTTTACATCTCCCTTAGATGGTGTTAAATTCCGCAGGCTTCTCTTTCCGTCGTCCTCCTCTCCCTCCTCATTCCTCATACTGCGGTTCTTCTTCTGGCTCACCGGAGCCCTTTGGTTAACCAGATTTCTTTGCAGCTCGTGCGTGGCTTTGATATAGTAGACTGAATGAATGCTTATTTACCTCATAATAACCTAGAGAGAACATTCAGACACCATCGTGTGTGCTTTTCTCCTCCGGTCGGCTAGATGGTATTTACAGTCGACTCCTGAAAAACACAAAATTTGGGTGTGGTAAAAAAAAAAAATGCCCATAAATGCCTATTTTTTTTTCACCTAAACCCTAAATGTGCTCCCAAACTCTCAAACTCAGCGTAATACATTACCCGTAAAAAGCAAAGAAAGTAAACCTGTATACTGTACTGTACTGTACCGCTGTGTCTCTCACAGTGCTGGTAGAATGTGAAATATAGATGTTACCCCTATTGTACTGTATATGTACTGTAATTCATGTATAATGCATACAGGTACATAATATTAATCTTACAAAATTAGTAAATTATATGGTTCTTAATAGCTTAGCTTTAAAACACATTAAAAATTATATATTGCCACAAAAAAGACATAAAAAATTTCAGAGGAGATTTTTGAGTTTTCCTTGTACACGGAAAAATCTGTGAACTTTGTATATTTTAGTTTCACTTCACATTTTGTTTTTGCTAGCAAACCTGATTTTTATTTGCAGTGTAAGATTTTAAATAAACACAGAATTCACTCCATATCTCATGACTGAAAGCCACTGAAACTTTCATATTAAAAACACAGACATGAAGACTTTTGAAAGAATACCTACTGACAGGCCTAATATCTATCCATTAATATTAGAACTGTGAATTATTTGTATTTGAAGACATTTTTGGGACGTTCAATGTACATTTTAATTAGATTAGATTACATTTTAATTAGATAGTTAATTAATATTAATTATCTGATTAGTTTTTTTTTTTTTTTTACTTTTTCCTCTTTCAGGTAGCGAAGTATTAAACACTAAAGGTTTTACATAGTTTTACACATATTTTCTGCAAAAACTGCAGTATAGTTTTAACATTTTTTTAAATATTATTTTGACAATTTAACATTTGAAAGGTTACTTAAATAATTAAAAAAAAAAAAAAAGAATTGGTCCTGAATCAAAACCTGACCTACAGTATTTGCAGACTGCACTGCGCAGTAAATACAGAGGGGCCAAAAAATGTATACACACGCCAACATAATAAATATATGCACATAAAAGCATGGTCACATGATATCATCAACGATAGTACGACTACTGACATCTTTAGAGGAAACACAACACTACACACTGCTGCGGAAATTCAATTAAATTCAATTTTTTTAAAAAGGGCGTAGATAACAACTGCTGACGTTAGCATTTATTTTTTTGGGCCCCTCTGTATACACTGTATATCATGATTGTGTAAATATATGCAACATAACCTCTTAAGTACATTAATGTGGAAGCAGTTATATGTTGTTGTTGTTGTTGTTGTTTGTTTGTTTGAGGTTGTATTGGTCTAATACTGAGACCCGCTGTGGATTTTTATTAAGTTTTAACACAGAATTAAAAGAAGGGGTACTAACTTTTGAACATGGCTGTAGGTCTTCTTTACCTCTGCTTTTTATAAAGTGCTTACACTGTAGACCTCTTCAAAAATGAAAACCTCATGGCATTAATCATTATTGATATTATTCCCCGAGCTTCTGCCGTCTGTGAATGAACTGTTCTTAGAGCAATGACGGCGAATTAGAGCGCGTGCATTCATATAAACCTGGGATTATATTTCACACGACAGTAAAGCTGCAATTTAATCATATCATTCTATATTTCATGCAAAACAAATTGTGCTGATTCAGAAGTTATAGCAGCGTATGGAAGCGCTCCCAACTGACTGATGAAAATCTGACTCCCATCATTAAGGATTCGGACAGAAACATCTCACTCGATGTGTTCGCAGAATCAATCAGGATGTTGAAGCGCGTAAAGGTCGTTCTTGCTTTAAAGCTCGTGCGAAGGAGAATCTGTCGATTATGCGACCGGACATCAATTTTTCAACATGCAAGATTGATTTATTTTTTTTTTTTTTTTTTTTTTACAAAAAAGCAATAAAACAGAATAAATCAGAGATATGGTGCAGGGTCAGAGCGGTCAGGTGTCATTCTGAGATGACGAACGAAACAGACGAAAATTTGGCACACTTTTCGGCATGCTAACGATACACACCGTTAAGCTAATGACGGTTAATTGATATAATGGCGTACGGTGTATGCAAAAATATACACATATTAAACTTTCTGAGTCAGCCTACAAATGGGGTGCCATTATATTTGCATATGTGCGTACACTTTTACATCAAACTAGAGTTTATACAGAACAGGAAGTTTGAAAGATTCTGGTGATCATGTGGTTTTCACATAAACCGTGCTTTAGTTCATCCAAACTTACAAACGAGGGTGAGTATGAGGGTGAACATGTAAATCTCAGATAGTGCACATGGACTGTGAAATAAACGTGTGATGGTGGTCATTAGCAGCGCGCTTCACACGTCGGAAACGGCGACGCTGCAGTAGCTCCCACAGACTGGAACGCCAACGCCGTCCTGGATTCATGGTTCCTGGACATTCCTGGTTTCTTCACCATCACGACATCCAGCGTGTAATTCCATGAAATTCCCGCTTCCCACTTATTGCTTGGTGGGTGTCGGACAACATGACCCACGATAATGTCTGCAGGAGGAAACTTAGTAACGTGAAGTGATGCATATAGACTGGGGAAAGAACAAAAACATTGACATACACAGAAATGATCAAAAACATAAAAGAGGCAGGAGATAAGGAATTCAGTAGCATCATGGAGCAATATACTATACACTCACTGGCCTCTTCATTAGTTGCGCCGTGGTTACGACTGGGTTGGACCTCCTTTTTTTTTTTTCTTCAGATCTGCCTTGCTTCTTTGTGGCATAGATTCACTACGTTAATGGAAACATTACTCAGAGATTTGGCCCCATATTGACATGAAAGCATCACACGGTTGCTGCAGATTTTTTGTCAGCCGCACATCCATGACGTCACGACCCGTCCGCCACATCCCAAAGCTGCTCTATTGGATTGAGATCTGGTGCCTGCGGAGGTCATTTCAGGACAGTGACCTCACTGTCACATTCAACAAAATACTTTGAGATCATTTTAGCTTTGTGACATGGTGCATTATCCTTTGGTCATGAAGCGATGGACGCCGTCAGCACCGATGGCTGTGCAGTAAAATCCCAGCAGATCAGCAACTTCGGAAAACGACAACCACCAACCGGGCCTGTCCGGAACCGACAACCATGCCGTGTTCAAAGTCACTTAAATCATTCTTCCTTCCCCAATCTAGATTCAAGATTCAAAGAACCTAATTAATCCCAGAGGGAAATTGCTTTGTCTTGGTTACAGTTTGCTTTTCCGTTGTTTCAAAAGAGTAATAAAAGAGTAATAAATTAAACAAGAATTTATTTAATTAGAATTAGAATTAGAATAATTGGAAAAGGGGAATAATAATAATAATAAAAAAAAATACTAAAAACAGTAAAGAGTAAATTCTGTATTGCACTAATAGGAAGGCACAGCATGTGAGTCATGACTGAATTCACATATATTGCATTTGGAAGGGAAAAAGGGAAAAGCAAAGAGCATTGCACAAATATTACAGTTAGCAACATTGCACGTGAAGTATGGTAATTGTATTGGTAAATGATCAGGGGAATAAGTCATGTATTAATGTAATATTGTAATATTGTATCATCACAGACAGTTAGTGTTGGTAAACGACTGAGGAAACAAGTATTGTATTCATGTAATATTGTGTTATTACAGACAGTTACCGCCCACCCAGCGGTGGTATAATTTTATGGCCATTTGGTAGAAAAGATCTCCTGTGGCGCTCTGTAGTAATCAGTCTTCTGGAGCTTCTAATGCTAATGCTGGGTTTGAACTTCAGCAGATCATCTTGACCATGTCTCCATGCATAAATGCATATATAGGTGAATCTCAGAAGGTAAAGATGCCATACTTTCTAAGATGCCATCGGCTTTACCAGAATAGGAAGAACATGGAGAAGAACAGCTAGAGATCAGCTTCTAACAAGTCTGATTAAGCACAACGTGCTGACCATATGCTTTCGATTTTGTTGAGGATGTTGTTTGAGGTCTTGACTGGGAATTCCAAGCTCAAGGACCATTCCCTTGCAACTTTTCATGTTGGAGATGGGACGAGTGTGACCAGTGTGTGTATTTACAGTATAAAAGAATAAGAAGATCAGAACCGCCTGGTAGAGTAGTGGTTAGCACTGCAGCCTCACGCCCACAGGGTTAAGGGTTTGAGTTCACCTTGGGTCTGTGTATGAGGCTTATATGTTCTCCCTGTGCTTGGTGGGTTTCCTCCAATATACTCCGGTTTCCTCATACAGTCCAAAGACCTGCAGATTTTAGTAACTGTCAAATCCAAATTTTCACTTGAATCTGTTGGCTGTGGCTTGGTGGTTAGCACTGTTGCATTAGACCTCCATGGTCAGGCGTTCAAATCTCACCTTTGATCCTGGGTGCATGGAGTTTGCAAGTTCTCCCTGTGCTTTGTGTCCAAAGACATGCAGTGTAGGCTGATGATGATTGGTGTTTCCAAATTGCCCGTAGTCTATGATTGGGTGTACCCAAGGCTCCCTGAGATAGGCTCCAGGCCTCCTGTGACCTTACCCTTAAGGTCGAAGTGGTATAGATGATGGATGATTGGATCTTGTTTTATGAGCAGTGGACTCGGGGTTCTTGTATTGCGCTGTAAGACGACGAGTGCTCGAAGGCTTTTGTGACCCATTGATTTCTTGATTTCTTTAAGCCTAATATCCCGAGAGGACTCCCGCTTTAATCAGGTTCACTTCCGACCTTAAAAAAAGAAGAGCTTGATCCCTTGATGTAGCAGGCAAAGCCCATCAAAAACATCCTGAATCAATGAAGCAAACTCAATGCATTACCCGAAGGCAGAAGCAATAATATTACCTTTACTTTCATTAATGCTTTTCCATTCACGCAGCGAAAGCAAGTTGGCGTTATTGATGTCCGCTCAGTTCAGTATAAATTGTCCAATTTGTTTGCTCTGAAAGAGCCTCTCTTTGAAACGAAATAAAACACGAAGTTATTTAAACCTCTTATCAATCCACCGTTCTTAAACACCTCAATGAGTGAGTACAAAATTCAAATCTCACTAGCTTACTCCGGTTATTTAGCAGAATAAACAGTATTATTCATTTCATTGCTAACACACTTTAAACCTACAAATTATAAAACAATTATGGATTATGCTCAACTGAACAACAAATCATCATCATCATCATCAATTCATTGTACTAGCACATGATATATTGTAAGACCATTGTGGAAGTGTAACGCCATAATAAAGCAAAGCAACAACAGTTTGGCATTAAAGTAGATTACAGTACAAATATACAGCAAACAGCCGTAACAATATGACCCCCTGCCTAACATTGAGTAGGTCCAGACTTTTGCCACCAAAACACTGATGCACTGTGTGTTCTGACTTCTTTCTATAAGAATCAGCATCAACCTTTTCAGCAATTTGAAATACTGAGCTACTCTTCCAGTGGATCGACACGGCCAGCCTTCATTCTCCATGTGCATCAGTGAGGATTGGCCGCTTACGACCCTGTTGCAAGTTCACAGGTTTTCATTCCTTGGATCACTTCTTTTTAGTTAAGTTACACTAAGCTAAGCTAAGCCTTTATTTGTTACATATACAGCACTGCACAATGAAATTCTTTCTTTTCATATCTCAGTATAACTGGGGTCCGAGCACAGGGTCAGCCATGATACCCCCCCTGGAGCAGACAAGGTTAAGGGCCTTGCTCAAGAACCCAACAATGGCAACCTGGTGGAGCTGGGGCTTGAACCACTTACCTTCCGATCAGTAACTCAGTGCTTTAGCCCTCTGAGCTACCACTGCCACAATTCTGGTTGGTTTGTCCTTACCACTGCAACATCGCACAAGATGTCAAATTTCGGAGTTGTCCTGACCCAGTTGTCTAGCCATCACAATTTGGCCCTCGTCTAAGTCGTTTAAATCATTACATCTTTTCTGTTTCCAAGGTGTCAAGTTTAGGAAAAAAAGGTTCGCTTGCTGCCTGATATATCCCACCCACTACCAGCCACCACTGTAACAAGATATTGAAAATGTAGCTGCTACTGTGAGAAGGGTCAAATGGTAATGTCTAGATGTCTGGGTCAGAGCAACTTCAAAACTGCAGCTCTTGTATGATGTTACCAGGCTGCAGTGATCAGGACCTACTAAGATTGTTCCAAGGATGGAGAACCGGTGAACTGGAGACAGGGTCGTGGGTGGCCAAGGCTCACTCATGCACGTGTGGAGTGAAGGCTGGCCCTTGTAATCCGATCCAATGGAAGTGCTAGTGTAAAGGTTAATGCTAGAAAGGAGCCGGAACACACAGTGCATCACTGCTTTAATGGCAAAAGGGGGCGAACTACTCAATATCAGGTGGGTGGTCATAATGTTATGGCTGCGATCTGTGTAGAGTATATTGACTTATTTAATGGAAGTTGTAATAAATTCTCTATAATTACATTTTACACTTTAGACATTTTACAATTTACCTCATCTGACCCCAGCCCGGCTCAGTGTTCGTCCGAGTCGTCCGAGTCAGCACGCACCAAACGCATCATCATTTATTTGACTCAACGAGATAACGGAACGCATTTTCAAAAGTGGAGGTAATGAGTTTTTTTCAAAACATTCTTTCCACCCCATTAAACAGATAACGATCAGTTACAGAGCGAAGCTGCGTTCATCGTTTCAGTCGCTCTGAAGGTATCATGTAACACAAAACCTGTCATATATCACATTATTAGCATGTTTCACCTGCTCACTGGTGGTAGCTGTGGGAGAAAAGAGAAAAGAGGTAATGAGATTCTGTGTCCTTAAAGATCCTTTTAAATGTGAGTTTTTATTTTCTTTTGTGTGTGAAGAAAAGAAAAAGTGACACATACTGTACTTTATGAATATGTCTGGATTGTAACCAGGGAGATGTTTTCACTAGAATGAGCGACTGACCTAGCTTAGCACTAATGCATCTCTGGTGCTGGCGAGTCTGTTTGTCTTTGCTGTAGCTATGGATTTTTTTTTTAATATATATTTTTAAATAATTATTTAAGTAATTAATTCTTCTCCTTTTTGCTTACTAAAAAAAACTAATTTCTTGCTCATGTTTGTTTTTTTTATAGCTTGTTAGCAAGCTAGCAGCCTGACTAGCCATGAGTTACCTGTAAAGAAACTGCTTCTTTAAAGTGATATCACATTTTAAAAAACAGCATGTCTTGTAAGGTTATATATAAAACACATGCTGAGGGTTTAGGTTTAAAAAAAAAAAAAACATAATTTAATGAAAGCGTGACATCACTGATAAGAGAGACAAAGCCAGACTTATCTTTGTCTTATCGTGATGTACTACAGTATACGTATACGTTCTCATTAACGATGTAGCGCGCACTGACTGCAGCATCGCCGTGCTATTAGCATATCTACTGTAAAAATGTCTGAAGCAATCTAGCGAGTAGAGCACTCCGGCCAGACCGAATCAGCATCATGATGATGTAGAGATGCTGATCGCTAGTGACAGTGCTGCTTCCTGCAACACACTGCGAGAGCAAGCCATGCATTTAGCTTCTAATCAAGGAGGAAATGTGCAGTGATTTTTTCTTTTTTTCTTTTTTGCTGTTTGTAGATCATTCACCTGAATGTGTGTATTGATGTTGTAAAAGATGCTATGAAGCAGCAGTCAGGTGCAAAAGTGTAAAGAGTGAAAAGGCTCCATACAATTCTTGTTATTAACTGGAAGAGGTGGGAAAGTACACAAATCCTGTGCTTGAGTAAAAAAAAACACTCCCAAGTGCAAATAAGTAAAAGTAAAAGTAGCTTAAAAGTGTACTAGAGTTAAAGTACAGAAGTACGCACAGTCAAATTTACTTGCCGATTAACCTTTAACTGTAGCCTTTTTCATAGTAAAATAATCTCTCTCTCTCTCTCTCTCTGCTTTCCGATTGAGAACATCCCGTTTACATCGTCGTCTGCAACCAGCTCCGCTTCTGATGTCAAACACCTGCCATGTTAATAGGTGTGTTAAAGGAAAGGAACATCAAACAGTTCTGCATATTACTGAGAGAGTGGTGAAGTTACTGCACGCTATGTGTTACTGTAGGTTTGGGTAACGCAACACCATGCAGAAATGTAGTACAAGTACAGATGTTTGTTGTAGCAGGTAGTGGAGTAAACATAAAGTATCTCAGAGGAATTCTTTAGGCATGTGTTGACATCGTTGTTCGATTTAGTGAATAAAAACATCAGATGAGAACGTCATGTCAGGTTGCGAAACTGCGTAAAATTAGGAGAACTTTAATGTGAGCTTTAAAAACTCTGAGAATGATCTACTGTATGACTCATCTAAAATCCACTGATCCGCTAGAACAAAAACCAGTCAAGGACGTGTTCCGTTACGTTAAGTTACGTTAAATTTTACACCACATACTGTACAGTGGAACCTTGGATTGCGAGTAAACTGGTTTACGAGTGTTCAGCAAACCGAGCAAAGATTTTTAATAAATTTTTAATCTGAAACTGAGAAAGTATTAGTTTACGAGCGCCAAGTATCATGTATCACGCATGCGACTCTTATTTTGACACCGAGCGGCAAGTGATCACAACTGAGCCAATGATTTTTCCTCTCTCTTGCACTGTGAGAATTATGGGTAATCCCCTGCTGGGTCTTAGTGCTCGTCCCTTACTGGTATAATCAACATCTTCTCCCTTCTGTGTGTGCGCGCGTAATTTGACACTATGCCACACACACACACCGACACACACACACACATACACACA